>JACBYM010000425.1:0-42846 GCA_013435755.1 Amphilophus citrinellus | reverse complement strand
ACACTAACAGGGTGGAGATAGAAAGCACAGAAAACAGACACTAGACACAAGGTCCCTGATCGTTTTGTTGTTTGTAAATCCACATGACAGTGAGTGGGACCTTATGACGAGATGGTGTTCTTCTAGACAGCACGTCCTAAATGAGTCATTTTCACAGAATCCCTCATCATCCACCCTGTGCAAGATCTGAAACATCCCCCCCACTGGCACCTGTCCCACTGCCTGCAAAGCTCTCACCTTCGTCATTCTATAGCCTCTGGGTGCATCCTCCTTTAACAACCCGCCAGACAAGGCTGTCCAGATCTCAGCTGTGGACCACTGTATGATCCTCCTAACTGGAGTCCAAACTCACGCATTCCAACCCAAACAACTTATCTTCTCTGACATCCAAAGCATCTCGCTATACTGGGGGAGGACAGCTGGCAATGTGTGGGTGAGCTGTTCAGGGCTCTACTAACAGTTTGGCTGTCCTGTAAAGTGTGAGAAGCCTCGATATGAAGTGGAAGTTTAAGCTCTCCGCCTGTTCCGCAGATGAAGAAGTCTGAATACATCTTGATGATCCACAACAAACAACATCTTGGTGGCATTCAAATCCATTTGTAAAGACTGATAAGTCTCATTGCATGGCTCCAAACAGTGGAATGATCTCATCCAAAGCTGATGTTGCCCGAGCTTGTCCTTGGCTCCCTCTGAAGCAGCCTCTGCATCAACTAGTCCTGTCTCCCAGTCATACGGAGGCCCCAAACAACAAATCCTTCCAATTTAATGAAGATACACATCTGGTTCGCCTGTTTTACACAATAGATGAATATGATAATGTTAACATATACAGAGTCAAATACACACTGTGATGACTGCAATACCACACAGCTTTTAATGAAGAAAACGATTTTTTTCTTTTTCTTGAAACTTTAAATGAAGGAGGAACGTCCTCACATACACATTACTATACTGTCACGGTAAGTAACTTATAAACAGAAACGACAGCACCAAATACTAAGGAGACAAATACCAGATTCAATCACATGGATCAAAGATCAAAGTTAGGGGAACAGCGAAGAACAAAAAGCTTGATCATAAGACGTTGAGCTTTGGAGAAACTCACAAATGTTTCACAAGGATGAGAGCTTCATCCAAACCATCATTTCCATCAGGAAAGCACAACAGGCTACTATACATATACAATGGAACAAGAATCACTTTGCTCTGGTTGCTCCAAGGAACTCGGTCCATCAATGAAGAGTGACTGACTGTGATTGCAATTTGGTTATGGATTTGATTCCCAGCATCATGGACTGTATGATGAAAGCATTCAGCAACATCTGTTCATTAATGTATGTTTATTGTGTGGAAAGACTGGAAACAGCTACAGCTGCTCACACACAAACTACACACAACCCACTCTGCTCCCAGCTCTCTGACAGAACTGGAACGAATATCTGACAAGCAGATTGTTGGACTGAGTCCAAACACAGTGGCTGCGCTAGGAGCAGCATCATGGAGATCACATCCATGCGATATGATCATATTTGGATTTCTGTTTGGCCAAGTGCTCTATTAAGGCCTTTATTGAATGGAGCATAATCAGGTCCATTAAGGCTACCAATCAGACTGCATCGGTAAAGAAGCATTTTTTTAAAGCGCAACAGTTTCCCCTCCTGAGGCGTCTCACCTTTGTACATTGTTGCTGATCCAACTGAAGGGCAGCAACAGGAAGTCAGCTGTTGGGTTTTCCATCAGAGTACGAGACATGAAGTTGCAGATAGGAGAGAAAGAGCAAAGCAGAATATGGAGCCGAGCTCATTAATAAATAAGGAACACTGGATCACAGAAGCGGAAGGGAAATCAAACCTTCCAATTTGGAGGTTCGCACTGAGCCTACTGAGGTATTCATCTGCGCTGCACCACCCATCAGCCACCACAATCATTGTGGAGGTGTGACTGTGTGAGTGAGCAGCAACTAATTAAAAAGGGGGGCCAAACAAGAAGCTAAAGCTGGATTTGAACCTGCAACCTCTCTATGTGGATCCCACCCTGAAGCATGGAGCTGTCCACACGGCTCCCTGAAATGAATCTGACTAGAAGGAGGCGCCATCAAAGGTGAAAATGTTCCCACTTAGAAAGCAAAGAAACGCCAAACTACTGAAACCAAAGGAGCAAAAACCAAAACAATGGAGCAAAAATGGCAAAAAGAAACAAACAGAAAGGTTGTTTGATGCAAATGAAGGCGAGTCCGACATGAATCTGCTTGAGAGAAAACATGAAATCGTGCTTGTGTCTGGTGTGCTGACACTGTAAACACACTCAAAGCGCCTGACCTCTGACGCAACATAAAAATCAGAGCCTGCCATTTGAAGCTTGCATTCACCACGAAATCTCATCAGTTCTGTCTTCGAGGAACTTGAAGCTGTTTGCTCACATTAGACAAAGTGACAGTGTTTCTATCATAGCTGCATTTGAATTCTCATTAGCAGCATGTCATCTTTGTGAGGCACATTTCCACTAAACTCACTAAAGATGCTAATTTTCATCAGGATCAGCAGCTGAATGAAACTGATGCTGAGCCGCTTAAACAAACCAAGCGCTGAACTCTGAAGCTTTAGACACTTTTTACAGCAACAGCCTTTAAACACACAGCATCATTTCTTCCTGTCTTTGGTCGAGTCCATGAAAAATGCCAAAGATAACACAGTTTGACACACATAAAATAGTCTTTGTGCAGGACAAGTGGATCATACAGAGTATATGAGCTGCCAACTTGGACCCATCTCAGCATGGTGTCATGTGGCCTTTGGAAATGGAGAAAGTGGACAAGGGAGTAGCAAGAAGAAGAAAATCTTTGAATGGCCTTGATGGTTGATTCCAATTTCTCTGCTAACTGTGAAGCGAGCACACAGTTTATCCAATGCTGCAGGAGCTCGTTTTAACTGGACAAACGAATGCTGCGACTGTCGCTCATTTCAAAACCTTCGATGTCAGCTGTGGTTCATTAAAGTGACAATCGTGCAAGTGTTGTGTTTTCACCCAAGGGCGACAAACAGCACAGACAGAGAGCTCCCATTTCAAAACTTTTGCTGCCACAGAATAATTCCTGTCAAATAGGATCATCACTGGTTATGACACTCTGATATCAGGACCAGCTAGACATGTGTGACATACTGAACATGTTGAACCCTCATTCAAAAAGATCATGTTGGATCCACTCTCAGTCTGCACTTTCATGCTGAAGGCTCAACATGTTCAGAATGTTGCGTTTGAAGAAGCTTCAAATCAATCAAGCTTTGATCACCAGGATGCAATGTGAGCACAGAATAACTGTACAAACATCAGTGGCTTTAGCTTCTGTTTGACATCAACTTTGATCACTTAGAGCATCTGAAGACCTTTTTTTCTAAGTTCTCACTAACATCCATCGCAGATGGTTTCAGATCCCGGCTGTTCCGCACCTGCCCTGTAGGGGCCTCGGTGGGTTCCCCTGTTCCCCTCACCTGAGCCCCGCATTCATCAGCACACCTGTTCTTTTTTAACTCCGACTCGGAGCCAGTTCTGAGCAGTCAGACCACTATTTTTGGAGTGAAACACATGAAGAGTGATGGCTCTATCACGCTCTGCAGGTGGAGCCCCGCGCTCCTTTCCAGGAAGCAGCTCACCTGTGGTCAGTGTTTTGAGTGTGCCCAGGTGGATTGGAGCTTCTTCAATCATTTGGCTCTGTTGCAGGAACTGTAAGTTTTTATTTTTTCTTTTTATTTAGTTAAACTTTAGGTTACAATGTCGGGAAAAACACATTGAGATTAAATCTCTTTTTCCAGAGTTCCGGGCCTGACAATGTAACAGGAACCGAAAACAGCCATACAAGTCCACGGGATAAATGAGACAAACATGTCATTAAAATGAAACATCTACAAGCTCAGTCTGGTCATTTGCAGGTTATTTAAAATTGCCTTAACTCAACTATTGAGACCAGGTCCTGAAGGCTGATGTGAATTTCCTCCATTTTGAAAGACGATGAATAGAACGCTTTCGGCTTGTCTCAGAGTCCTGACCTTGGAACAGACAACACAACCATACTGAGACCTCAGAGTTGTAAGGACCTGAATCTGTTCTGTTGAAAGTGTTCTGAAGGTAGAGGGAAGCAGAGCTAGTACACACGTATTAAGAACACACCAATGTTTGAATCGGCCAGACCTAAGGGACTGCCATAGCCACACCTCTAACAGCAAACAATGATGAGTAAGAGCCAGTAAAGTTTCAGAGTCAATCTTAATGCGCCATGATAAAGTATCAAGAACAGGTAACTCTTTGGATGAAGCGTGCATGTAAAGACTCTTCAGAGTCAAGGACAGGAAAAAATGTGTTGGCAGAGACCAATTTGTTGGATTGATTCTAAATTAAAAAAACATCGCAACTTGTAGTCTTTTTGATGAACGTTGAATGAGGATAATGAAAGAGATGTATCTATTGAAGATCCCTAGATATCTGTACTCTAGATACCTTGGTTTGGGTTACCCTGAGATTTAGATAGCTTGGGGCAAGGCTGCACAGATTTAGATTTGGAGTTTGGTGTTAGAAACACATGACTTTTGTGTTGTCCACATTTAAAAACAAGTTTTAAATTGTAAGATTTGTTGTCGTGTCTAAAGCCAGCGTAAATGGGACAGTTGTTGTGTTGAGTAGTGCAGAGCTGAATAATGACACACACCTCACATAAAGGTGGAAAGCTGCGTTTCTCTACATTCTGTGTAAATGTTGTTAATATAAGAATAAAAAGGAGTGGACCTAGGACTGACCCCTGTGCTACGCCGGTGGGTTAAAGGACTGAAATTGAAGTTAAGAAGAACCTCAACACGAGTCCTTGTTTTGTGAGATAGTGTTTGAAACCAATTTTAATTCTGCTACTGACCCACCCACTTTCTCCAAATACTCTGTTTTAGAGAAACGTGGGTCAACAGGTATCAAATCTGAAGAAAGGTCTATAAAAGAGCAGCACAGGTCCTGTGTCAATTATCATTGCACTGATAAAATCTGTTTAAGAACGTTAAGGGCAAGAAGCGTTGTTTGTAACTGGACAGGTTTCTAAATCCTGATTGAAGTTCAGATAAAACATTTTTAAGATTTATAAAATCCTTAATTTGCTCACTAATAAAGGAGTCCAAAGTCTTAGCTAAAACTGGCAATTTGGAGATTGGCCTGTAATTATTGACAACAGTAGGGTCACCACCCTTGTGGAGGGGAAACACAGGCAGATTTCCAAACCTGTGGAATATCATTTGTGACAAGTGAGAGATTAAAAATCTGAGTATGGGGAAGGGCAATAACGTCTGCAGAGAGCTTTAAGAAGTAGGGCTCTAACTGGTCTGGGCCAGCTGATTGTCTAACATCCAAGAGCTGCAGGGCTTTATGTAGCTCAGATCTACAGACAGGGGAAAAACTAACCTGATCATTTGTTAGAGCAGGACAGTCAGAGCTGAGAGTAGATGAACTCTGAGTTAGGTGTTGTACGTCAAACAGTGTCCCAGAATTTTTAAAGTGCTCATTAAAACAATCTAGCATGTCAACTTTGTCTGTGATTGTTTGGGAATCCTTAACAACACATGGAGGAAGCTCCAAGCTAGGACTATATTCAGAAAGAGTATTAATTCTTTTCCAAAATTTAGATGGGTTGTTAAGATTGTTGTTTGAGCCAGGAAATGATCAGCCGTAGCTTTTCTTAATTTGGGCAGTGCAGGCGTTACGAAGCTGTCCTAAATACCAGCCGGTCTGCATTGTCCTTAGTTGTTCTTGCTTTTGCCTGATTCCAACTATGAAGGAGGTTTGAGAGGTCAGGAGTAAACCATGGGCCATCCTGACCTTTTCTTCTGTACTTTTTTACAGAAAGCTTATCTGAAATGTTTCTAAAACTCTCATAAAATCAATTCCACACACTATTAACATCTGCTATAAGATGAATCCTGTCCCAATAAAACAGATCACACAGGAAAGCTTGCTCCCAGAAATGTTTCCTGTCACACTCAGTTATTATACGCGGCTTGTGTTTCTGTAATTTGGTATTTCTAATGGTGCCAATGACACAGTGCTCACTGATGTTGTTGGCAAACACAGAAACAATTGAATATTTGTGAGGGACATTTGTTAGAATAAGGTCAACAAGTGATTTTCTGGATTTTTGCTATTTGGAACGAGTTGACTGTTAACGAGCTGAAAAGATTCAGAGAATCACAAACATGCTCTGAAACCATCAGAAACTGGTTGGAACCAGTTCCAGTCAAAGTCTCCTAGATTCTGATTTAGTTAAACAACTGATCAGCTAAAGCTCTATTATAGAGGAGAGAGCAGCACAATCAGCAGATGGCAGCTGACTAATGTTCATTTAAGTGAGTTTATGAACACAAGATCCAGAGCCAGAAACTCCTACTGTTTGATTACTGATCTTGAGAGCAGCATATTTGCCTGACTCTTATTTTAACTATAGCTACATTTAAATGTAAGAAACCAAGACCATTTTGTTCTTGATTCAAACATGTCTGATCTGGGTCAGGATGAGCTTTGACATTCCCAGATATTCTAAGATAATCAGACATATCTGCCTAAATGATTTTTGTTTGTTTCCTCCTTTAACAGTTTGTCTTCAGGAACTTTCATCTTTGTTTCTGGAATGTTTGGAGCAGATGTTCAGCTCTGATTTCAGGACAAACTTTGGATCCCTCTTGTGTTTGAAGACAAATCCACATGATTATAGATTATTGATTGACTGCAATCAAACAGTTTGATGAGCAGCTGATGTTTGATGGATTTCTTCAGGAAACAAACTGTGTTGTGTTTTTATTTCCTGGAACAAAACCGTCGTCTCTCCATTAAAGTCACACACAGCAGTGTGCTGCTGTTTCTCCTGTCGGTCCTTTCAAAATAAAATGACAGTAATGTTAGCTGTAATGTGTGTGATTGCAGTCAGGTTATTAAGTTCATATTTCCTCGATGAATCCACTTGTGTTGCTGTTTGATTGTCATCAAAGAATGAGCCTCAGACTGGAGTCTGAGCAGCGCCCCCTGCTGGTTCCCTCTGAGTGTTGCTGTCAGTCTGCAGTGATCCTGTAGGATGGATCTGTGCTGCTGTAGTCGGTCCCTCACAGCTACACACACAGTTATTGTGAGTTCAGTGTCATGTGTGCGCAAACCTTCATTCATTGGTCAGTTTCAGCTGCTGCTCACAGACCTGAGAAGAAGGAGGAGTTAGTTCCACACTGACAGGTGCAGACGAGGAAGACGCTCGTCTCGGCGCGTTCGCCTCCTTCATCGTGTGACCGCGTTTCCATTTGGACTCAAACTGATGCGAGCGGTTTAGCTGCAGGGCAGGTGTGACGCAGCCGTGCTGCACAGCCTCATTGTTCAGGTGTGAGTCAGACAGAGAGACAATGATGTGTGTGTTCATCAGCGCTCCGTCAAACTGCTTCACAGTGACGCTCACATGAACACAAACAGCTGATCCTGTGGATCCTTCCAGGATTTCAGCCTCAGAGTCAGCTCTATGAAACTGCACTCACTGATAAGGAATCAGTCATCACTGATGAACTTTGTTCTTCCCTTTAACTGGAAACTGCTGGAACGATCAGATCAAAGCAGTTTGTTCCAAAGAAGTCGACATTCAGGTTTGACTGAAGTGACAAAGAAACAACAAAGCAGCTCCAGCTCAGTTTGACTCTGAACAAAGTCAGCTAGATGGAAATGTAGATGTTCACAGACACCATGAACAGCAGCTTTTAAAGCCTGTACGTCTTCATAACATCTGCATATGGAGCCGACGACTCGAGTCCAGCAGGAAGCTCAGAAATCTATTTGGACTTATTGAGTTTGGAGTGTTTCCGTGTGTTGTGATGATCACTCTGTTGCTGTCATTCTGTTATTGTGTTGGATTCTTCAGTGTGGATCTTCTTCAGTGGATCTGAGTTTGCTCCTTCTGTGTTTGTGGATCATTGTTAGTGGGTCAGAGTGTGGCTCTCTTGTGTTTCCCTCTGTGAGCTTTTGTATCTTTGTTGTTCCTTTCAGACTGTTTTCAGCCTGAATGAAGGCTCACTTCTTCTTCTTTGTGTTCTGAATTACAACCTTTGTCAGTGAATCCTGAGTTCAAAGCATTTAGAGTCTGAGTGCTTTTAATGGCACATTTAGATGAGTTCAATAGTTGAACTGATACATGTTGTTGGTTGTAATAAAGGATTCTTAGTGATTTCTGACTTTAATGTCAGAGTGAAGTCTAATGAGCCTCAAACACATTTATACCTCCATAAGTGCAGAACCTGATCCGAACCCTGTTCAATGGAAGTCAGGCCAAACACAAAGAAACTGTTCAGAGATAAAAGTGCTTGTTGCTTGTTTTGTGTCCCTTTGTGATTCTATTTCATCAACAAGACCAGAAGCCCCCCCCCCCCCCCTCTGTGGACACTCGGTCTGTGGTCAGTAGGTCAGTCCAGTCTTCTGTCTAAGGCCTGCTGTTTTAGAGCAGCTATACTACTGTAAAGACTGACATCTATGTTACTGACCATCAGCACACAAGATACAGTCAGTACAAATAATCACAAATGAACATTGATCAATACTGATTATCTGGTACCAGCAGAGTCCTTAAATATAAATCAGACACTTTTCAAACTCAGTCTGTTCACTCTGTTAACATTTATGAGTCTGTTACAGTTTTTATTAATTCACTAACACACAAACCAATTTATAAAATACTGAGAAAAATGTTGTTTATTGTGATAACCACACACAGCTGTCTTTGGGCTCAGTTGGTTCATTGTTTCCAGTCTGGAAAAAACAGAAAAGTTTGGATGTGTTTGGTTGGTTTCAGCTTTCTGTGTCAGGTTTGTTCCACACACAGTGAAACAAAGCTAGAAGCTGGCGTGGCGTTAGGCTTTATGCTCTATTCATTCAAACATAAATATTTAGATGAAGAAAAAACTAAATATTTTCCTTTGTTAAAAAATGCTGACATTTATTAAGTTTTAATGGCTTAATTCACAACAGTCATTTTCACATCTTCACACTGACCAGTACTTTCTGAATGTGAGGAAACACACCGTCCTCCACTGAGAGACCTCTGAAACATGAAGAAACTTTCCTGATCTGTGACCTGTACCTGTGTGGACGTGTGTCTGTGACATGAGCGTGATGTTTGACTGTGAGGATTTGAACCTGCAGCCTTTGTCCTGCTGTTTATGGGACATTTCCACAGAAACCTCAGTGGGAATCAAACAGAAAAACTCATTTGTCCTGAGAATTCAGAAACAGATCACATAGACGCGGTTTTTCTTGATTACAATATTGGTCTTCAGTAGGAATCCTCCTGCTGGGCAGTTTGCGGGTCACAGGTTGCAGCGTCAGCTGATGGACGGGTTTCACCGTTCAGGCCGTCCAGTCAGTCACTTGCGCCCCTGAAGCTGAATCCTACTGATACGCTTCAACTATAAGTTACACACATTCATGCAGTTTGTTAATGAAACCTTAAACAGCCACGTCACCGGTAATACTGCAGTGCGAGCTCAGTTTAATGATTGGGTTTAGGCTTCTGCAGCGATCGTGGTGATCAGCATGACTGAGGAGGACACTGAGCGGAGGGTGGATGCAGGTCAGACTGGGGGAAGTTCCCCTGATGGCTCTGAAATAAATAGAGGTCAGAAACAAGTGGAGGATGGAGGGTTTCAGCCCCACAGTCAGCTGTCCCTGTGTGCGCTCAGGTCGTTGAAGATCTTTCTCCTGTTTGTGAACGGATCGCCTCCTTCGTCCTTCACCGTCCACAGTAATAATCAGTTATACGTGCGCGTGTCCGCCTGTAATCAATAAAAACATTGATTCAATAATTACAAGGCCCCGCCCACAATGACAGGTTCATTAAAGAAGGAGAAACAAATGAATCGTGGCGCCTCGGCCGCCTGGAAACAGCAGGAGTGAACCGCGCTAAAGCCTCGCTTAGCCACGGTCACGTGATGCAGGTGTGTCGAAGCAGGTTTCGGAGCAGCGTTTGGAAACAGCTGCGCTCCGGAAGCTCGACACAGAGTGGAACGTCTGCGTGGAGCTTCCACCCGCACTGATCCCTGCTCCTCCTCCTGCAGGTACAGGAAGTCTGAACACTCAGGTCAACAAGTGAACTTCACTCTGAGCCAGTCTGAGCGAACACATGAAGGTGTGGCTCTATCACACTCTGCAGGTGGGGCCCCGCCTCCTTCCAGGAAGCAGCTCACCTGTGTGTCCGTGTTTAGTGTCCAGGTGTGGAGTGGAGCTTCTTCTTCTTCTTCTGTTTGCAGAAACTAAGTTTGCTTTGTTTCCTCCTTTAACAGTTTGTCTTTAGGAACTTTCCTCTTTGTTTCTGGAATGGTTTCATTTCCTGGAGGAAAACCGTCGTCTCTCCATTAAAGTCAGTCTGGAGTGTTTTCCTGGCTAACATCAGCTGTGTGCAGCTTAGTTCCAGCACAAATCTGCCTCCATAGTTCACGGTAACGGACTCACAGCTGGAGCACCGAGGCCGTGAGCCTGAGGTCGGTGTACCGGATTATCTGGTGACGGTGAAAGAGTGTGTGTGCCGACAAATCCGGCCGCTGAATATTTGCTCTTTAAAGGACATTTCTGTGGCTTTGTTTGGAGAGAAAAACAGCTTCCGGTGCAGCTGCTGAGAGCCTGAAGGACAGTATAGGTGACCGCGCTGATGCCTGTTCATAATTTCACCAGCATCAATAAAGTGTTGCTGAATGTTGTTGCTGTCAGAGGGAAACAGCACTGAGTGGAGCAGATAATAAGGATTCAATCTGGAGCTAAATCACTAAATGCTGCTAGTCTGTACCAGAACTCCCAGCAGCATCACAGGATTCCTTTAGTTTCCTGTGACCTTTGACCTTAGTCAGCGTAGCTCTGAGGCTGAAAGCAGGTATCTGCTAGCAGTCAGAGTGTGAAGCCTCTGTCAGCAGCAGCTTGGTCCTGGGCATTGTTCCTGAAATAAAGCTGCTCTCTGCATTTCTACAGTCATGTTGGACCTGCTGGTTTGTAGGACTCCAGGAATGGAGGCATTTGGAGGCTGAAATCGGCTCTCTGGGACACTTTTGTAGTGAACTGATGAAAGCTGTGTCTCACATGGAGTGGATGTTAGTCCAACACATCAGACATGAGCTCTGCAGCTGTCAGTTGATGTGAGCATCAATGATTTGTGTTTCCTCTGCAGGTGAAGGTAGAAAGTGTGTGTGAGCTGATGTGGATTCAGCAGCATGGATCAGTGTGAGGACAGAGAGGAGGGAGTCCCTCCCTCTAAAACCACTCTGTGTGGGGAACATGAGAGCCAGACCAAAGCTCAGAGGTGAGATGACCATCTCTAACTGTCCATGACTCTTCTCCATGTCACAGCTCAGCACTCACATCACTGCTGCATCATTATTCACAGGAACCCACCTGGACCTGGACCTGGACCTGGACCTGGACCCAGCTGTGTGTCCTTAAAGAGTGACCGGTCTAAAGATGACCTCATTGATTTTAAAGGTCAGCGTGCGTCTGCTGCAGAGAGGTGAGCTGTCAGTCACATGAACTCTTTGATTTAACTGCTTGATGTTGTTGGATAGAAACTGCAGTGCAAACACGTCGTTCCCTCAATCCCATTGAAACTGTCTCTGAAAAACAAGCCTTTGGTTTCTAAAGAGCTGAAAATCCACTTCAGCAAACAGGAAGTGAAACCTGTTCCAGGTGGGGCGGTCCCACCACCTGTCAGTCTCAGCAGACATCAGTCAGTTTAAGGCTCAGAGTCCAAACACTCTGTGCAGGAAGTGTTGGACTCTAACAGGAAGTGTGTGAGACGCCTCTGAGGGGCTTTGCTTGGTAAGGAAACACTTCACATCACAAATATTAATGGTGCAGAAAATCCACAGATCTGAGAACAGAAACATGTGAGATTGAGCCGCTCATTAAATGGAGACATTAAGCTTCAAATGTGAACATTACAATAGTAGAAACAGATGTGAATCTGGTTTAAATGTGTGTAAACAGCAGCGTGAGTGAACATGAATGAATGAATGTGATTGAGAGTTCAGCTTCGTACCTGCCTGTTCATTTATGAAGCTACGAGGAGTTTTTGGTGCCAGTTTTCCTCCAATAAACTGTGATGATGATTTCAAAGGATTCATAATGAAATCAGGGACGGCTGTGCTGGACTTCAGGAGGCGTTCCCAACAAACAGGAAGTAAAGACTGAGCTGAATATTTGCTCTGTAAAATCATTTCTTTGTTGTTGTTCTCTAACAGCACACAGCAGTCTGCTGTTGTGTTGTTGTTGGCACACAAAGCACCTGTGAGTTTACCTGCTGAGGCTCCAACACTAAAGAAGGATGCAGGTGGCCGCACTGATGCCTGTTCATCATTTCACCAACATGAATCTGTGCAGGAAATGTTCTTGTTGCTCTTCTTCTTCTTCCACACGCTCTGATGTGATTGGAGGACGGTCAGCCAATCACAGCTGCAGCAGGTCACATGTTCCACGCAGACACAGATCATGTGGGAGCATCATGTGATCCTAAAGTGTGTGAGTGTCCATCAAAGAGCTTGAGGATAGTTTGACAGTGAGGTTGGAGTTTGCACTGAGCTGACTGCATCACACTCAGAGGGTTTCTAATATCCTGAGAAGATTTCCTGCTCTTTGTGTTTGTTATTGTGAGCTCTGAAATGTCAGAGTCAGCAGGTGGA
The DNA here is from genome assembly GCA_013435755.1 of Amphilophus citrinellus. Taxonomy (NCBI): domain Eukaryota; kingdom Metazoa; phylum Chordata; class Actinopteri; order Cichliformes; family Cichlidae; genus Amphilophus; species Amphilophus citrinellus. Next base: position 30,142 of record JACBYM010000425.1, on the reverse strand, counting down.
ATCAGGTTTCTCTGATCCCTGATGTGGATCATGGTGACCTGGTTTCTAGTTTCCAGCTCAGAGATCAGCTCAGTGGACAAAGAGACTGTAACTCAGTTCCTGCTGTTAATGTGAACTCACTGAGTGTTTGTGGTTTCCCTCTCAGACTGACTCAGGAGGAAGAGGAGGACAGAGCAGAGCCTGCAGGATCCAGCTGTCCGTCCATGAGGAGTGACCGGTCCAAAGATCAACCTCCAGCCTTCAGTGATGGACCAACAGAGTAAGAGAACTGTGATGAGCTCCTTCACATGTTTGTGTTCCTGATAAATATGAGCTGAAACATCCTCAGATTGTTCCACAAGTCCTGAAGTTTGATTGAAAGAAACCAAAGAAGGAAACAATCTTAGACTCAGTCATTAGTGTTTGAGCAGAGCGATGCTCATATCTGTGGGAGCCTGTTTTTATTGAAAGATCAGAGCTGCTCTGTCTCTCATTCTCATGTCTTTGTGTGCCATCTTTGAGAGTGAGCTGTTAAAGAGTCTGGGGGGGTCACACAGGGACCCAGGGTAACGTCTCAGCAGCTAAAGGCCTGGATCATATTGGGGAGTGTTACTGAGACCACCATCAGGAGAACACTGAGCAGCAGTGGTGTTCATGGCAGGGCTGCACTCCAAAAACACCGCCTACAGCTAAATGTCATGTGGACGAGTCACATGACAGGAAGTGAGGATGAACTGAGCAGAAAGAATCCAGAGTTTGTCTCTCTGTGAAACATGGTGGAGGTGGTTGGGCCTGTTTGCTGTTCCAGAAAGGCTCACCATCATTAATGCAGCAATGAAGTCTCAGTTATAGCAGCAACTCAGAGCAGCTGGATGTGAACTGAGTCTCAGGAGGAAGCAGAGCAGGAAACTGTGAAGGTTGTAGAGGAGGAGGGCAGACATGTCAATCATCTGTCAGAGGGAGCATGTGGGAGGACATGATGACCTCTGAGTGAGGCTAGCCAACAGCTAATGTAGCTCATGCTCACTGCTGTCTGTGTGAGTCTGTAAGTGTGCAGCCTGCATGTTGTGTGCTTCTTGATGGGTTAAGTTGTACTGATTGTGTTCTGGTTTGTGTGCAGTTGTGAGTCCTGGTTGGTGTTGTTAGCTGTAGTTGTGTTGAGGCCTACTCCTGCTACAGCTGCAGCTTCACATCATTCAGTTTCCTGCAGGTTCTCATCTTCTTGTAGCTTGGTAGCATCTCTTGTTAGCACGCTGCATTGCCTTGTTTGGTAGGCTAGTGTGTCTGTGTGCGACTGTGACTGAATAAGGTGAGTGTTTCTTTGAGTTGTGGTCATGGTGTCTGATTTGGACAGGTCTGTGACAGATGCTGACACCAGTATGGTGCTGGTGTTCAGGCTCATTGGAGGAAAGAAGAACTGAGAGTTCAAATCATGAATGCTCTGGTTGAACAGGAGATACTGGCTGAAGAGTCTGATTGGCTCTGTGGATCAGGTGACTCAGCCACTGAAGGAGGAGAGAGAGCTGCAGCAGAGTGAAAGGACAGAGCTGGAGGATCCAAAGAGCTGCACCTCACTCTTACTCTGAGCTCTAGATGGTAAAGCTCTGGAGGCTCATTGATCACTGAGCTTAGAGCAGAGCTCAGACTCTCACAGTGTTGTTGAAGCTGCTGTCTCACCACTTTATGAGTTTGTGGCAGAAAAGTACAGGCAGCATTTTCATGGTGTCTCTAAAAGTGACCATCAATCTTCTGTGGAAGACGTGTGTCCACTAAACACAGAGAGAAACAAAGGCTGCAGGAAAAACCCTCCAGACCAAAGATATGTTCTCCTCTCTGGAAATCATTTTTCTTTGGAGGTGACAGTGCTAACCACTGATTCATGATCATTATTGAAGGTCAGGGCAAATTTAAAGGCATGAAGGCAGGCAGGAAATAAATGAGCTTCCACTGTGGCAGCTCCCCCTGGTGGAAACACAAGACATTATGCCCGGTTTTCCTGCACACTCCTTGGGGGCGTTACCACCTGTGGCTGCATTGATGACGTCATTGAAGGGGGTCCTGATTATAGTCATGGACCAGGCGAGGATCCCCCAGGGTCCTGTCATGGACCAGCTGCTGTAATTAGTGACTGTATCTATAAAAGTGAAAGCAGCGCCCTGTGGGATCAATTGTGTGTTAGGTTTTGGTCCGATCATGTATATTATAGCAAATAATCCTGATCTCAGTACTGAACAAAATAATGGTGATTATCATTTTGGCCATAATGGTGCAGCTGTAGTTCCCAGAAAGTGGAGACTAAAGAGCAGCTCCAGGAGCTGATCCTTCTGGAAGAGCTGGAAAACCAAATGAACTGTTTTTATTGGAAGAAGCCACGTTGTAGCTGACTGACCCAGTTTAGGTAAAAAGCAGGAAGCCTGACCTGTGGACCTGATTGTGTACAGTACCAACTCCTACTGCTGATGAAGAGGAGATGCCACGCTCCTCTGAGAGTCCTGACTCACAGTTTAAACTATTGACCCTCAGTGGCTTTGTAGCAGCTCACAGTCTGATCCAGGTCACAGTTTGTGTTGCTCTTATCCAATGAAACCTTTGTGAGTGGTAATGCTTTAATACAGGGATGTGAAATCTCCTGATTGGTTGGTTTGGTCACAGGAGGGGAGAAGTCTGATCCTGGCAGTGACCTTGATGGTAAAAAGGTGTTCCTACACCCAGAGCATCAGACAGCTCTGTGGGGTCTGAACCAGGTAATCATATGGATGCAGCCTCTGTAGTGTAGCTGCCTCTGTCATGACAAACAGCTGAGACTTGAAGCTCTCACATACATGCATGGTTTACTATCAGGAAACAGCTGAATCAGAGCTAGTTAGCAGCTCTGTAGTCGAGTCCTGAAGGGCAGATGATGAAGTTTGGGAGCTAAAATCATCTCATTGATCTGAGGATGTTGAGCTGAGGGAGGAACTAATCACATCTCAGAGGGCTGAGTCTTCCTGAGCTAAATGATTTCCAGCTGTTGATCCTAAAGAGGACCTGTTAGCACTTCATTTGGGCTTTTCCTCATTCATAACTGGGCTTTTGCTCCCAATGATCCTGATTGGAATTCAGCTTTATGTCAAAGGTATTCCATCAAGTGCTCGAGGTTCTGTCTGTAAAACATCAGGTTTCCAACATGAGATTTTGAAGCTTTTGGCTCAGAAGTTGTTGATGCTCAGCAGAGCTCTGAGACTCAAAGCAGCACACTAAGCTGAGCTGTTGGTTCTCAGTGGGATCAGCTGGATGAAGAACATTTACAGCTACAGGGAGTCACTGAGTCACTGTTTCTGTCCAAATATCACTGACTGCATCTTTACCCTGTGCTTGAACTCATTCTTGATGGTTCCTCCACAGAGTGGACCAGCAGAGCTCAGAGGGTCCCAGTGGTCAGTCTGCCCAGCAGCATCAAACACAGCTGGACTCCATATTTCAGGTCTGTACATGTACAACAACTACTGTTCCATCTATTCTGCTCACAGTCATCTCCATGCTGCTCTTTGGAGACCAGAGGATTGTCAGTGTGTCCAACATGGATCTGATGTTTGGCTCCATGATTTCAGTCTGATTGGCTCATTCATAAAGTCTTCTGTTCCAGCTGCTGGAGGACAACATCATCACTTTTGTGAAGGACGAGCTGAAGAAGATCCAGAAGATCCTGAGTCCAGATTACCCAGAATGCTTAGAGAGGGAGGATGAAGAGCAGAGGAGGAGCAGCAGAGAGGCATTAGTGAAGATCACACTGGACTTCCTGAGGAGAATGAAGCAGGAGGAGCTGGCTGAGCGTCTGCAGAGCAGTAAGAGGATTTCTCTAAAGATTGAAGCTGCTGGATGAATGAGACATTTACTGAAGTTTAAAGAGATTAAACAGCATGGATTCAAACAGGCATTCTTTATGGAGATGAAATGGTCACATCTATTTGGTAAAACATTAACCGATGTTCTTTATTCATTCAGAACGTCGTCCTGCTGCAGTTTGTGGACGTGAACTTAAATCTGCTCTGAAGAAGAAGTTCCAGTGTGTGTTTGAGGGCATCGCTAAAGCAGGAAACCCAACCCTCCTGAATCAGATCTACACAGAGCTCTACATCACAGAGGGAGGGGCTGCAGAGGTCAATGAGGAACATGAGGTCAGACAGATTGAAACAGCATCCAGGAAACCAGACAGAGCAGAAACACCAATCAGACAAGAAGACATCTTTAAAGGCTCACCTGGAAGAGATGAACCAATCAGAACAGTGCTGACAAAGGGAGTGGCTGGCATTGGGAAAACAGTCCTAACACAGAAATACACCCTCGACTGGGCTGAAGACAAAGCCAACCAGGACATCCAGTTGATGTTTCCATTGACTTTCAGAGAGCTGAATGTGCTGAAAGAGGAAAAGTTCAGCTTGGTGGAACTTGTTCATCACTTCTTCACTGAAACCAAAGAAGCAGGAATCTGCAGCTTTGAACACTTCCAGGTTGTGTTCATCTTTGATGGTCTGGATGAGTGTCGACTTCCTCTGGACTTCCACAAAACTACAATCCTGACTGACCCTAGAAAGTCCACCTCAGTGGATGTGCTGCTGACAAACCTCATCAGGGGGAACCTGCTTCCCTCTGCTCACCTCTGGATAACCACACGACCTGCAGCAGCCAATCAGATCCCTCCTCAGTGTGTTAGCAGGGTGACAGAGGTCAGAGGGTTCACTGACCCACAGAAGGAGGAGTACTTCAGGAAGAGATTCAGAGATGAGGAGCAGGCCAGCAGGATCATCTCCCACATCAAGACATCACGAAGCCTCCACATCATGTGCCACATCCCAGTCTTCTGCTGGATCACTGCTACAGTTCTGGAGGATGTGCTGAAGACCAGAGAGGGAGGAGAGCTGCCCAAGACCCTGACTGAGATGTACATCCACTTCCTGGTGGTTCAGGCCAAAGTGAAGAAGGTCAAGTATGATGGAGGAGCTGAGACAGATCCACACTGGAGTCCAGAGAGCAGGAAGATGATTGAGTCTCTGGGAAAACTGGCTTTGGATCAGCTGCAGAAAGGAAACCTGATCTTCTATGAATCAGACCTGACAGAGTGTGGCATCGATATCAGAGCAGCCTCAGTGTACTCAGGAGTGTTCACACAGATCTTTAAAGAGGAGAGAGGGCTGTACCAGGACAAGGTGTTCTGCTTCATCCATCTGAGTGTTCAGGAGTTTCTGGCTGCTCTTCATGTCCATCTGACCTTCATCAAGTCTGGACTCAATCTGCTGGAAGAACAACAAACAACCTCCAAGAGGTCTAAATTATTTAATAAACTCCAAACTCTCCATCAGAGTGCTGTGAACAAGGCCTTACAGAGTCCAAATGGACACCTGGACTTGTTCCTCCGCTTCCTCCTGGGTCTTTCACTGCAGACCAATCAGAGTCTCCTACGAGGCCTGCTGACACAGACAGGAAGTAGCTCACAGACCAATCAGAAAATAGTCCAGTACATCAAGAAGAAGCTCAGTGAGAATCTGTCTGCAGAGAAAAGCATCAACCTGTTCCACTGTCTGAATGAACTGAATGATGGTTCTCTAGTGGAGGAGATCCAACAGTCCCTGAGATCAGGAAGTCTCTCCACAGATGAACTGTCTCCTGCTCAGTGGTCAGCTCTGGTCTTCATCTTACTGTCATCAGAAGAAGATCTGGATGTGTTTAACCTGCAGAAATACTCTGCTTCAGAGGAGGCTCTGCTGAGGCTGCTGCCAGTGGTCAAAGCCTCCAACAAAGCTCTGTGAGTAAATATGTCATCATCCCTTTATTTATATCATAAACAGTGTGATGGGTGCTGTTCTTTTAAAAACTTAAGAATATGAATTCAATGATCATCAGCTATAATCAAGCTTATGATCATTTTAATGTCCCAAAGCAGCAGAAAGTGTTTCTGAGACATTTGTGTGTCTAACTCTTATCAAAGTACCATCCAGACCCATAGGTCATTAACTCCCATCATTAATCTCTCAAAAACAAAAACCCATAGTAAGAAAAATCTGTGGCATGTTCTGTTCATCCCAAAGGATCCAATCAATGTTCTTTCTGTACTGTTCTCTCTTCAGTTCTCAGTAACTCTGTATCATATACCCAGGCTCTGCAGCTGCTGCTGAACTCAATCTTATTCCTTATGCTGCTTGTAGCTTCATGTTGTCAAATCTCAGTCACTGGTTCATAAAAATGTCCTTGTCCACCCACTCAGTACAGATGACCTTCGGTTTGTCAGGCCCTCTGGCAGCTTTACTGGCCTCAGGTTGTTCACAGCAGACTGTAACTACATCTTCTTCTGATGTTGCTAATCCAAGCTCTGGCTTGTATCCCACCTTCACTGCAGTCCCTTATTTCCTCTGTAATCTCTGCTATGGCTGCTCTAATTGCATCCAGCATGGAGGACAAACTGGCTCCACTAAGGTTCCTGTTAGTTGTCAGAAAGCATGTCTTACTGTAAGGCTGCCATAACCAGAGTTCCCACAGAATTACATTTGACTCACAGCTTTATCTTTGGGATTTCCTGAGTCAGCATTTCAGCTCATCTCCTTCACAGACACCTTTAACAGGAACACTGTTTTCTACAGCTAGTGTTTAAATCCAGTGTTCCTCACATTAAGCAGGTAATGAGGGGAATACTTCCCAAACAGAGACGTCCTGCTGTAATCTTTGTTGCTGTGGATGTTCCTGTTTCCACTGTCATATTCCAGAATCAGGCTCTAAAATGTACAGATGGATCTGAGAGGATTTGATTCCCAATCATGAGACAGAAATCAGGTTTTTGGTAGGTTTACAGTTTTTCAGGATTCCTAAACCAGAAGGTGGAGGAGGTGGAGCTCACAGTGACTGCTGCTCGTCAGCAGGCTTCATGAAACTAGCCAATCAGAAGAAAGTAGACTTTTAGGGAGGGTGGCCTTAAAGGGGGAGGAGCTAAAGCAGCTTGTTTTAGTTAGAGGATAGAATGAGAGGCGACACCAGGGTCCAGGATGTGATACATAAAGATTACTGTGAACTGCATTAAGCAACAATAATCAAAGATATTAAAACAGGCCTGTGCCAGCAGGGACTGAACTAGTGTCACTAAATCTATCAGCTCTTCACTGGTTTTTGTTGAGGTCGAACATATCAACTGATTTTCAGCTGATTAAAAATATTATTTTTCAGACTGAACATCTGTGACCTGTCAGAGAGAAGCTGTGAAGCTCTGTCCTCAGTCCTCAGCTCTCAGTCCTCTAGTCTGAGAGAGCTGGACCTGAGTAACAACAACCTGCAGGATTCAGGACTGAAGCTTCTGTCTGCTGGACTGCAGAGTCCACATTGTACACTGGAAACTCTCAGGTCAGGATTCAGAACTTTCCACTGATGATTATTTAAAATCTGATTTTTATTATAGCACAAATAGCTAATCTTCATGGAACTGTTAAATGACCTTTATTTATCTTCTGATGGATTATTAGAGTCTGAATTACTGTCTAAAGACTTATAGTCAAATTTATTTTTAAAGGAAAATGTCATTTTTTTCACTGGTTAGTTTAGATATTTAGGTCTGTTTGACTTCAATAACATAACCAATTTCTTTTCATACTGGCAGGATAAAAATGTCCAAATGACTTGTTTAGGCATCTGTAGGACATTAATGAAAATGACTGAATGACTGGGTATCTAATAAGATTTCAGGAAACTTATGATAGAAATGTCTTAATGTAGATGATCAGTTTAGGAGGTTATTGGTGATATTGGTTAACTGTTTGCTTTTCATTGCAATGAAGGAATTTTACACATATTTTAAAAGACAGATAAAGTGTTCCACTGTCTGTCCAGTAGTTTTTATCCACAGCCATTCCCCATCACTACAGTCATCGGAATGAAACCTGCTTCAGCTGATGGAGGAATCCAATCTATTTTTTTTTCTTCAGGTACATTAGTGTCTCACAGCTGGTTCGTGTGTTCTCCCTGTTCCTGTGTTGGTTCTCTGACTGTAACCTAATATAAATGGTCCATAGGTGTGAATGTGGCTGTGAGTGGTTGTCTCCCTGGTAGAGCTCTCTGTCTACGTCTACACTCAGTGTCACTGAGATAGGCTTCATAATGATGGACCAGCTGATCATTGATGAAAACAATCAACACAATAAACAAAGTGGAGCAGATCATGGAAATGAAAAGGTTTCCATTTCATGGCAGAACCTGCTGATAGATTTTTGAGTTTAACAACAGCTGAACTCTGAACATCCCTCACACAGTGAGAATGATTAGATTATCTGGATCTTTACCAAACATGTGACTGGGTGTTGTAGAACTGCAGCTGCATTGAATGCTTAAATGCTATTCACTGTAATATACTGGCCATTCAATACTGAGCTACTGTTTGGTTGCTTTGGGGTTTCTTAGTTTATCTTTGCTCATAGCTTTGATTTTCAGGCATTCTGAGCCTTCAGTTCTTGTTAGTTTTACTTCCTGTTTGTATTTGTGAGGTTTATTTAGTTCCCTCACTGCTCCTCTTCCTCTCTTTGCTAAGGTCACTCAGGATCTGTGTTTCAGTCATGCTTCCTCTTTTATTTTGGTAGGTATCGTCTCTGGCGTCTTAGGTTTAGTTTGACTTCCTCTCCTGTAGTTGTCTAATTATTTTCAGCTGTGTCTCGTTACCTGCTGTGTTCAGTTTCCTGATGACCTCAGGTGTATAAATATCCCTGTCCTTCCTCTCAGTCTGTGAGTGCTTCCCAATGATCCATTTTGCTGAGGAAGGTTCCTCACTGATAGAAGTGGCCCAGAAATCTCTGCATGGAGGCCATAATAAGAGCAGTTTGAATTCTCCTGATAGTAAGGAAAGGAGCTTCCATGCTGCCTTTATTGCCTCCTTTAGCATAGGAGACACTGGGACCATCCTTTATAACAGTGTTTCTCAAACTGGGGGGCGGGGTCATGACAGGTGGGGGATGAAGGACCTGGGAGAAAAGTGATGAAGAACAAATGTTGAACCTCAGATTGATTCTCTGTTATTGCAGATGTTGGTATTGGTCTGATACCAAGTAAATCGAGGGCCAGTATTGGTGATACTGATACAGGCAGCTTATGTTGGGGAGAGCCGTGTATCAGGATTTATGAGATGAAACACTTTGACAAACACATTTTAATGAGCACTGACTCACTGTAATGTTTCCTCTCCACAATAATGAGTTAACACAATAAAACACATCTTTGAGCTTTTTTATGGACTCTGAAACTGGACTTTTTTGGAGACCAGGGCCCTGCACTACGAAGCCAGCTCAGCATACCCAGGGTCTCTTTGGGGGATCTGGGTTCACTGAGCCTAACACTGGTGATCAGGATAAACCATGGTTATCAGTTAAGTTAACCCAGGGTTTCTGCTGCAGGGTCACATGACTCTTCTTCCACAGACAATGATCCCTATGAGTGCCGCCTGCTCCTGAGACATTATCACATAAATGAGATAAAAATATCCCAGTAAAGTGGAACACTGCTGTGAAAAAGGACCCAGATTAATGCAGAGCAAATCATTAATGTGCTGATTCAGTGCACAGAGGCTAACATCAACATTTTTATTGCTCTTAATTATTGTATTAGTGAGTGCACTCTGAGTGCTGCTGAACATCAGAGCTGTGAAACTTTAAAGGGCAGCATTGAAACATTTGCTGTCCCACAGCCTGATAAAGGAGACGTAGGAACGGCTGCAGTTTGTCACAGATCAAAGTGAGATGAATGTGATTAACAGCTGTTCTTGGTGTGTCTTTGTGTTTCCATCAAAGAGACTCACAGCAGATCAGAATCAAGGAGAACAACATTTTCTACATTTGCTGAATCACCAAATGAATACACACACATTCCTGTGATGAGGCCACACACAGTTTGTGCTTCATTCAGGGTTTTAGTAGGTCCGGATTAACAAGCTGCACATATAAACGTGTTCCCAGCAGAGAGTCTGTACTGCACTTTAGACCTGCTTCAAAATGAATGTGTGAAATCATGGAGCTTCCAGCTGATTATAAACTGAAACTGTGAACATAACCTGATTCACTGTAACAATCATAGACTTAGTGTAGTAACAATGTGATGAGTCAGCACAAAGGGTCAGTCTGAATGGAATAATGTAACAGAGTTTAGTGGACTGAAGCCTGTCTGAATGTAGTCTGTAGGAAATGAGAGCTGCAGTAACAGCTGAGATGAGCAGTTCCACTTTAACATGAACTAATGCTGAAGAAGCCACATGATGATGACTGAAACATCACTTTGACCTCTGTATGAGCTACCTGGATATTCTTTGGCTCTCTGACTGTGACCTCTGACCTCTGTGCTGGGGTCTGGGGTCAGTGCCGCTGAGTCACATGACCGAAGACAGCTAATCAGAGCAGAGCAGGGAGGAGGGGGCGGAGCAAAGAAGGCCAGTGTTTGCACAGACATGCCTGCTTTCTGATGAAGGGAAGAAACGCTCTGAACTTCCAGGAGACAAACAAACTGAAGCATCGATCTTATCGCGCTAGCATTGATCTGATATGATCGATATTTAGATCGATCCGCACACCACTGTAATTCTGACGGTGGAACAAGGAAATGTTTGCACATACGTGAGCACACAGCGACTAGCCAAATTCTCCACCATCACCGTCTGCTGGGTACATAGAGCAGCTGTACCCCCACTTCACCACGATGGGGACACCCCCACCCTCCGACGTTACTTCAAGTGGGGCATGAAAACATTTCACCCGGTGAAGTGGGGCATGATGGGAAAAGTTTGAGAACCAGTGCTTTATGAAAGGAGAGGAGAAAATAATTGTGCTTAAATTATTTGTAAAGATTTAAATGGAATCCCTTTAAAATGGTTCAGTGTGTTAAATCAGTTTAAAAGAGTCTTTACATTATATATGGTTCATGTTTACAAGCTTCCTGTTTTATTGTGAAGGGCTCATGATTGTAACAGGAAGTAGTTTTCATGATCAGAGTGATGCTGCTCTGCTATTGGTTGGAGAAGAAGGAAGTGAGTGTGTGTGTGTGTGTGTGTGTGTGTGTGTGTGTGTGTGTGTGAGCTCATTAGCTTGCTGAGTCCATGTTAGCATTCATTAGCAGAGTGAATGGACTCATAGCCACTGTTTAGCTCCCTCAGCTGACATTATAGGCTGTAGTTGATGTTACTGATGAGGAAGACTGTGAAGCTCCATCAGCTGGAGCTACAGAGTTACCACGGAGACGGCACCATCTCGGGATCATTGGTTTCATCAGGATTCTCATTGGTTTGGACTTCAGCTCAGCTGGGATCAGAGATGGATGGAGGGAATTTAATGTCAGTCCTAGAAATCCTAAACAAGGAGCAGGAAAGGAGTTTGAGTGGATCAGCAGGAACATAGAACATGGGATTTTTCAATAGCACATTGCAGCATTCAGGCATGAATCTAACACACTCACACAGATTGATGGAGAGCTGCATTGTCACAGCTTTGATTGCTCACAGATGGATTGTTGTTTTGTGTGTCTGCAGTCTGTCAGGCTGTCTGATCACAGAGGAAGGCTGTACTTCTCTGGCCTCAGCTCTGAGCTCCAACCCCTCCCATCTGAGAGAGCTGGACCTGAGCTACAATCATCCAGGAGACTCAGGAATGAAGCTGCTGTCGGCCGCACTGAAGGATCCACGCTGGAGACTGGACACTCTCAGGTATGGAGAGGATGTCTGATAGAGGAGGAAGAGCTGGAAGCATTTCCTGTGTCCTTCACTCACTTCCTGTTTGTTTCATGCACATGTGACATCAACAATCACACATGCAGGAACATTTCTCCTTTGCTCACAACAAAAACACTCTTGAAAGTGAACAATAAGGGATATTAATGTAGGGGGTCTCCAAGGAGAACTTCTCCAGGAACAAGTTGTAGATATCTCAGGATATTTAACAGTGCAGGATTTTGGGAAAACTCATTTTTCCCTCTGAGCCTGATTCAGATCAGATAAATGTGTGCACAGAGAGGCCGAGGACATATTGATCCGAGCTTCCTACAAACACTGGAAGCAGGAAACTGTTAGCCTAGCTTGATCCAAAGAAGAACAAACTGATCACAGTTTTCTAATCAGAGCTGTGGTAGAAGCTGACAGCTACAGGGAGATGTTTTCATTTAAAGGCAGCAGCCCTGCACAAATGCATTTCTGCATTTCTTTCAGAGACAAAGGTCACAGTGTGCTTTGAAAAGCCAACACACACTATACAATAATGGAAGTGACAACAATGCAATAAATCAGTGCATTTAGAGAGGAGCCAGGTGCAGATCCAGAGGCAGGAAGGAAGTGAGAAAAAGGAGCGTTTATTGGGCCAAATGCAAAAGTCCAAAATGAGGAAACACAAAGTCCATCAAAGAGAAATCCAAAGCAGGCACAGGAAAAGAGGACAGGATATCCACTGGGAGCTACCTGCAAACCAGAGACAGGTGGGAGCAAAGCACAGGTGCAGACGCTGAGAGACGAGCTGATTGGACGGTGTGTCCGTGTCAGGATTGGTGGGCTTTTGGAATTCTTCCTGGATGCTGTTGCTGCTGTCGCTTGTTCTTGGATGAAGGATTACACACTTGGGACTGTGAAGGAACGGTGGGAGGGGTCCTGACCCACAGCCTGGATAGGCCCGCTCTGGTACCCTTACCTGTTTCTGGAAGCTTCTGACCAGGGCCGCTGCTAGGCTCTGAAACATTGCGGGCGGAGCCTAAACTATTTTGCTCTCTCCTCTTCATAGCTCCGCCCCTGAGCTCCGCCCCCTGAGCTCTGCCCCTGAGCTCCACAGAGGAAGTTGTTCTTCTTCCTGTGATTATTCTGCGTGATGTAGTCTCAGATTTCAGAGCCAGTTTTCCATTTTGAGCTCATTTCCAGCTTCAAGTCTTTTAACAACCTTGTGCAGTTTGCAGATCTTCTAAGTTCTCAGCTGGAAGACAAAAGCTGCAAATTCCCTTCAATGAGTCATTTTGAATTGATGTTCAAATGAAGATTCAAATGTTGTTCCAGTGTGAAAACAATGTGTAACTGGAAGATCCTGTGAAGCACTGCTGAAAGACAAAGAGCCCAACACGTGGACATCCTCTGTTCTAACATCATTTCAGCTGTTGGGTTAAATCCTCTTGACTTTTGTGCCTTTCTGACTGTATAAAGGACACTTTGAGACAAAAACAGGAAAACAATCTGATGGTGCTGCAGACTAATCCACAGGATCTGATCTCCTTGATCCGTGGATCATTTTCCTATACTTGTCATATTCAAAGGTCAGACATCTTCAAGTGTGTGTGTGCCTCTGAAGCACAGCTGTGACTCTGTCACTTCTTTTCCTCTACTTAATGATGGAGAAGAAGTTTGATGAGACCAGTGCTGCATTTGAATGCTTTCTTTCTCATCAACAACATCCAGACTGAAAGCTTCAAAGAATGAACTCCAAAGTGTTCAAACAGGCTCCCACTGGCCATCGCTGCCTCTGCCTGTAGCCGGGTCAGACCTGCAGCTGCAGGGTTTTGATGCTGATCTGAGAACAGTTCAATGATGCGGTCGTCCCTCGTGGTGCTCGCAGCTTCGCTTTCATCGGCCCTAAAGGGAAATTAGCCGTGCGGCCGAGCCAGAACAAAAACATGTAGAAAACAGAGACGCAGACGCTCAGAGGAAGACAGGAAATAACCTCTGACCCCCCTCCTCCTTTCAGGGCGGAGCCTGCTGGAGTGCGATGGCTGAGCCCAGGTCTGAGGAAGTGTAAGTGTGTTTTTAATGTGATTGATGAAAACAAAGCAGCACACATTCAACCATCTTCAAACTGTCACATCACTCATTCACATCTCTGATGTCAGGAGTCATCATCAAAGTGTCAATCAATGAACAGATGATGGATCAATAACTGCAGCTGGATTGTGTTTGTTCTCTCCATCAGATTCCTGTCAACTCACAATCGACACAAACACAGTAAACAAATGGCTACAACTGTCTGACAACAACAGGAAGGTGACACGTGTGGAGGAGGTTCAGTCATATCCTGATCATCCAGACAGGTTTGATTATTATAAACAGCTGCTGTGTAGAAATGGTCTGACTGGTCGCTGTTACTGGGAGGTCGAGTGGAGAGGAAGAGTTTATATATCAGTGAGTTACAGAAGAATCAGAAGGAAAGGAGACAGTGATGACTGTTGGTTTGGACACAATGATCAGTCCTGGAGTCTGATCTGCTATGATGGTCATCCTCAGTCTGTCATTCACAATAACAGACACACATCCATCTCCTCCTCCTCCTCCTCCTCCTCCTCCTCTGGCTCTAACAGAGTAGCAGTGTATGTGGACTGTCCTGCTGGCACTCTGTCCTTCTACAGAGTCTCCTCTGACACTCTGATCCACCTCCACACCTTCAACACCACATTCACTGAACCTCTTTATCCTGGGTTTATGGTCTGGTCTCCTGGTTCGTCAGTGTGTGTGCTGAGCTGAGTGTAAAGAGCGTCCTCCTGTTAGAGAAACACTCTGACTGTTGAACAGATAGTTCAGTCTGTACATGTCTGTCTCTTTCACTCACAAACACGTTTTCACATTCATGGATTCAATCAGTTGATGTTTGAAACTGTTCTCAATGATTCCTTGTAAACTTCTTCCTCTTCAGTCCTTTAAAGATGGAAGCTGCCATTATTCCAGGATCCACATGTTGTTTTTCTGTCTTTTTCCACTCAAAGCTTCACAGTGAATATCAGGATGTTGTGTTTCTCTGAAGCTCACTTCACAACCAGCTCCTCTGCATTTTCAACAAGTCTGAGCTCATTCAAATCCATCCAAATCTTTGATTTCTCTTTCTTAATGCCATTTTTCCAACCTCTCCACATGCTCTTACTGTTGGACTCATTTTTGGAAGCTGTGATGGAAGCAGGACAGGAAGGAAGCTCTCAGCAGGAGCACCTTTTCACAATAAGAGCACATTTGCATGCTTTGTGCTTTTGAACTGATCCAATGACAGAAACATGAACTTCCATATTGATCAGATGTTGATGTGCAGCTCTGATGTCACTAACATCTCCTTGAAGTCTTCATTGATGGTGATTTGTGGCCCTCTGCTGGTGAGAAGATGAACTGCATGAAGTGTTTGAAATGAGCTTTTTCTAATTGGACTGCTGACTGCTGTTAACCACACTGAGACCAACACTGATGTCTTCAACACAAACACTGATGTGGATGAACAGTCACTAAAGACTATTAATGTCTATTTGTGTCTTTAACATGTTTGTGTTTGTCACAGAGAAACTCTGGATTGGATTTCTGGATCTTTGCTCTTTTCCCTGCAGTTCGTTCCCACAATGACTTCATGATGGAAATCTCTAATAAACTCATCAAATGAACAGCATGTCTCCCAGTGTTTGTGTGTCCTTTGTGCTCTTCTCCTTGTATCCAGTCTCTGCTGCTGTGTGCTGTGCTGCACTCACTCACAGATCAGAGTACATGTACAGTTATCCCAGCGACACCAGGAGGAGACAAATGTTTGGCTTCATTTACAAACAACAATCTCAGCTATGGATTCAAACAGCAGCAAATATGCAAATGAATCCTATTCAGGCTCCACCTTTGACCTTTTCTTTTCCTTCCAAAGGTCAGAGCACTGGGAAGCGTCATGTTGGCTTTCTTCCAAATCAGAAGCTTGAAGCTGTCAGGGGGAGTCTCAGGGTCAGGGTGCTGTCTCACTGCAGAGTCTTCAGGCTCAATCCTCCTGAGCTCACACACACAATTATTTCTAGATTAGATTTAGCTGATATTTCACAAACAAAGCTCCATTGGAGTGAACAGAGATGAGGCCACTCTGACTGTTGGAGCTCTCTGCAGGTTATTCTAGTGAACCAAAACCAAGCAAATAACAAAGAGTCCAAAACATTTTGCTTCACTGAAATCAATCAAAATGAGCAAAGGAAAAAAGTGGAACTAACTAAAACTCTATAGTTGGTTTACAAACTAAGTTCAAGTCAAACTGTGGATAAAATGAGCTTCGTTTTCCTGTTTGTCACTTCAGCTGGATGGATGTTAGGAACACAGGATATTTGAGCTGCACAAATCATTTGGAAGAACTCAGAGACGTGACAGCTTCCTGTTACCTGTGGCTTCTTCTCTGATTGGCTGCTTTGCTTCAGCTGTGCTGCAGCTTTCAGAGAGGAGACGTCAGATCAGCTGCAGTCATCGAGCTCTGCTAGAAAAACCAAACAGCATCCATTACAAATCACATTTAATGTCACACAGCTACAAATCACAACCTGTTACTGTGCACGAGGGGGGCCCACTTCCTGTTTCACCTGTGATGATGTCACAGTGAGCTCCTGTATCATGTGAGCACACACGGTGCAGAGGTGAGCTTCCGTCTTTGCTTGAATGAATCAAATAGAAACTTTGTGTGGCTGCACGTCTGTCTTATTGCTCACTCTGCTGTCTCACTGCTGCATCCAATAATAATATGAAGAAGAGCCACATTCAGAGAGCCCTTCTCCACCAAGCTCAGAAACAAACGTCTCCATCATTCAATAACTGTGCTGTGAGTTTCTCTTTCTTCATGTTTGAGTCTTTCTCCTTCAGCTCTGCCCCTGTAAAGCTTCTCAAAGGGATTCAAAGCTGCAGATTTTAGAGCAGTCAGCAGGAGTCCGGCTGAGGTGCTGCGAGCTCGTGACGACTTCTGCAACATTCAAACGGCCAACAGGGTCAATATGTTTCATATTTCTGATGCTGACCACAAAGAGACTTCAGTCATTCTTTAAAAGCTTCAAAGCTCTGAGGGAGCTTC
Source organism: Amphilophus citrinellus (assembly GCA_013435755.1). Classification (NCBI taxonomy): domain Eukaryota; kingdom Metazoa; phylum Chordata; class Actinopteri; order Cichliformes; family Cichlidae; genus Amphilophus; species Amphilophus citrinellus. The sequence continues at coordinate 13,379 of JACBYM010000425.1, read as the reverse complement.
CAGGTGACAGCATTTTACACAGCTGATTGGTCGCTGCTTTTATAGGTAGGAGCCCTCAGAGTGGCATCAGTGGGGGGGTCAGGGGGCGGGGTCATCACGATTCAATAAACAGATCCAGAGACAGAGGTTTGTTTTTGGTCATTAGTCAATAAATGTATTGATCTGCAGCAGTTTTGATGCCACAGTGAAATAAATGTGTGCAGCTGAATCTTTGGATGCAGATTCATAAGTCAGCTGTTCTGGGATCAATGTGAACAGGAAGCCTTACCTGTCTTCCTCCCAGATTTCATCAGCACAGTCAGAGCTGCTGCTGATGCTCATTTCTGACATTTCAACATTGTCTGCTAACCAACAGTCACAGCTTCATCTTTGATCTTTGATTGGAGAAAGATTGGAAAATGAATTCCTTTGTGGCTGCCAGTCTCCTTCATGCTGTTTGCAGCAATCATACCTGAGAGTCATCTTTCTGACCAATCAGTCTGAAGCCTTTCACACAGGTGAGCCTCAGTGATGTCAGCTCAGAGAGTCAGACAGGTGAGCCTCAGTGATGTCAACTCAGAGAGTCAGACAGGTGAGCCTCAGTGATGTCAGCTCAGTGAGTCAGACAGGTGAGCCTCAGTGATGTCAGCTCAGAGAGTCAGACAGGTGAGCCTCAGTGATGTCAGCTCAGAGAGTCAGACAGGTGAGCCTCAGTGATGTCAGCTCAGTGAGTCAGACAGGTGAGTCTCAGTGATGTCAGCTCAGAGAGTCAGACAGGTGAGCCTCAGTGATGTCAACTCAGAGAGTCAGACAGGTGAGCCTCAGTGATGTCAGCTCAGTGAGTCAGACAGGTGAGCCTCAGTGATGTCAGCTCAGAGAGTCAGACAGGTGAGCCTCAGTGATGTCAGCTCAGTGAGTCAGACAGGTGAGTCTCAGTGATGTCAGCTCAGTGAGTCAGACAGGTGAGCCTCAGTTTAAAGTGGCACTTTAAATTGATTAACTTTGATTGGGCTTCAAGTTCTTTCCTGATTTTCAAACAGACTGTTGTCATGCAGCCTCTTTCCTCTTTGAATTATAGGAGCCCCCCCCCCAATAGGTAAGTTGTTCATATTTGAAAAATGACTACTGTGATGCTGACTACCTTAAAACATATGGAGGAAACAATTCTGGTTTGGAGTCCATGTCTTCATCAGATAAGGTCTTAATCTAACTAACTGCCCTAAAGCTTATTTACTAATTATTTGGCAAGTGTATTTGTTTGTTGTACATATATAAAATGTAAATCTATTACCAACCTATTATTTTTCTCACTCACTGATGTCATTGCTGTACGATGCCGTCTGGTTGGCTACTGTCTGTTTAATGTCTACTCGTTTTATTTAGTTTTCACCTCCTTTTGCTTTAGTAACTGAACAAAGTTTTACAACCCACATTTGGAAGATGAGAAAGAACAGTTTATTGTGGGAAAAAAAGTTGTGCTAAAAGCATTCCTTTCATTACACGTTCACTTTGCGCCTGTTACAAGAGACAATCCAACCCCAGTTTAATGACACTTGTCGCTTCATTCCTTATGTAGCGTTACAGCAAAAGGAGAAAAGATGTAACACAGGACAGATTCCTCTGTTGATATATGAGATTCTTCATTTTTTTGCCAGGTGTACCACGCCTTAATGTCAGCTCAGGGATCATTTGAGTTCGTGGACGCAGACAGATGGGAGTGGAGCGTCACAGGCCTGATTATCCCAGCATTTTTGCTCTGTAAGTACCAAAAATCAGAATTAGCTGAAACCATCATCATATGGACACACGATTTATTTCAGGGATTTTTTTAATGGGATTTACCTAAATAATTCATCTGAAGGCAGCGCTGAATTCCCCGAGAGCTGCTCGGCTCACCGGGACACCAGGTAGTATATTCGAATTTTTCCCCATCGATCCAAAACCAAAATCTTGCTAGAAAACACAACAGAATAAAAAAGAAAAATCATACATTTTAATAAAAGCTACACCCTCAAATTATATTAATGACAGAATCATATCAAACTATATTTTACTATCAGACCTTGGGTAATAATGAGTTGCATACCTGTTGTGCATCTGAGCCTCCAATCCATGCAAGTCCATCCTCATGACTAGAATAAAAGATCACCTGCTGGATCCAGTGGTACTCCTCGAGGCTTCGCACAGAGGCAAGGTGTGCATTCATTGACTGACAGTTTAACTGCAGTAGAGTTTCCAAAGAAAAGAAATATTTAACATTTCAAACCTGAAATGATCAAAATTAAAGTCCAAATCACTGTTGTTACCTCAGCCTCAGCCCAGGTCAAGAATTTGGAAACATAGAAGTAGCATTTGCTGCCGTACTGAGTCCAACCCATGGGACAAATCCCGAATGTCTTATCAGGAGGATTTCCTCCTGAAGGAAAAAAAAAATTGTTAAACTTCTTAAATTTATGCTACAGCTGCCCCATAATCTGAAAGATGTCCACTGATCTGCTTCTTCATCTGGAAGCGCTTTTCCATACATGCATACAGAAAGCATTATAATACAATACTCACCAGCAACGGTGGTCAGAGCCATCATTGCACAAAGAAGTGCAGACACAGTCAGCAGCTTCATGGTGATGTTTGGTATCCTAATGTTCAGCAAATCAATTGTTGAAGCGACTCTGAGAGTTTGCAGCAGGTCTCTGGTAGAATATGTTCTTCTATTTTCTTTAGTTTTGGCCGGCAGCTTCAGCCTTCAAACTGAACTCGGAGGCTCAGATGCTGAACGGCTCTATGACCAGCACTTATATACTGCTTAGAAACAGAAAAAATATCTGACTGAGGTCACTGGCTGCAGTGACCTCAGTCACCTAAAGTGTTACATGGCAGAGTTTGAACAATAACTCTTGTGAAATGATGTTTCACATTCAGTTTTAAAGGTAATTTTCAAAATCTTCAGATTCTTCAGAATTTCTCCAGTGCTGTTGCTCAACTGCAAATATAATATTGAGTTCATCCACAAGCCACAGATTTGGTATGCTGTTCTTGGTTATCTCCATGCTTTGCATGGTAAAATAAAAATAGAAAACAAAATCTTGAAAGTGTAAAATGAAAAGCTCTCGCACTGGAAAGTAAAAATAGGTTCATAAGGGAAAGTTCAGTAAGTGCTGGCAGAGGTGTGGAGTGAAGGGATGACCTTCTTAGGGTCCGAACCAAACTCCTGCAGCATCTGTGTGCAGCAGAAACACAGACAGAGATTAGAGCAAGTACGCACTTTGTGTCCTTTCATCTGTGATATGAACTGATACAAAGCAGCAAGTTCAGCCTTAGAGCCCAACCTGATTCACAGCCGTGAAAATCGCATCGCTGTTCTAATGTAATACACACCATGCAGTGGAATAAATGTAGAAAACTTTACGTTGAGATGGCAGAGTCACGCCCCTCTGCTGCCTTCTTGGTACGAGACCAGCTAGCTTGCAGGGCCCGAGTTGAAGCCATTTTTCGGCCGAGTACCAAGTTCATTTGTGGTGGAAAAAACTGCTGAACGGTTCAAATACTGGCACCGGCACCAGCACCCCGTCAGTGGAAAAGCAGCATATGTCAGGTAGCTTAAGTTCTCAGTTTTAAATTTCTAGTTGGTTCACTTCTATAAAAATTGCACTGTAACGAATGGCTGTAAAAACTACAGCATGATAATACAGTAAGGCGGCTGTATGTTGAAAATACAGCTCTTTGCTGTGAACTGAAATGCCTCTGAAAAGAATATCGAATTTAATTGGACCGCTGGATCACGTGCATAGCTGTGCTGTAAGTTTTAAATGTACAGTTGCATTGTGGGATATTTACCGGCTGGAGGCGAATGTTCGCGGGCTGGAGAGCGGGACCAAGGAGGATTTTCACCGGGTAAGTACTTTTTTAACATTTTTATTGCAGTTTTGTGTCTGTTAGTGGGCAAAAAAAATATTTGATGTGGTGAGCTACTCTCACTTCTGTCACAGTCTTCTAGCTAGCAGTTGGTCTCCGGGCGCTGTGCCTTGCTGAGGCTGCTATTATTTCACCACAGTTTACAATCTGCCACAGAGCAGTTTGATTAACAATGTGCACATTTGATCTCACTGTGGTCCTGCTGCTCTTGATTTCGTGGTTACAGAAATAGAAATGACAGCCGGCATGAACGGAGGAGAAGTAAGAGGAAAAATGAAGATCAAATGAAAATTTCAGGCTTCGAATGTAACAAAAAAAGTCCCAACATGAAAGGTCGATAACAACCTTCATGTATTTTGATGCACAAATTGAAAATTGAATATAAATTTTAGGGCTGCAACGAATAACTCAAATAGTTCTTTTATTAAAAATCCTCGACACAAATTTGTTGCTTCGATGTTTTTACCTCTGCAGCTCAGGTGTCTCCATGCGGAGCATTTCATCCACATTAGCGACATTAAAGGACTGTCGCTGTGGCGGATTTCCATCATTTGGAAAAAACGACTCTTTACAAGAGTGGATCATCCTGACAAGTTTTTCCACGCCCCCACTGCTCTGTGCTGTGTGTGTGTGTGTGTGTGTGTGTGTGTGTGTGTGCTGTGCAGAGAATGTCAGTCTTTACTTCAGCTGCAGCCACCAGGACGGCTGCTATAACCACAGTTTGCTGTTAGCATTAGCGATCGTTTGGTGGCGAACACCCCCCCCCTTCAGTACCGAGGGGCTCGTCAAAAGGTTTTTATGCTTTAAACCCTGATTAGCAACTAAAAATAGAGCTGCAGTAGAAACGTAATTTGGAGGATGAAGGAACCTGAAAAACCAGCCTATCCCCCCAAGGTTCCGGCGTGTTCGTTTATTAAACAGAAATTAGACTATACAACGGAATAAGGAGTCCAAATATTAAATTTAATGATGCCATTTCAAACAGTTTACAGATTAATCTGGGTCAGACTGCATACCATACTCGTGTGAGATGGCATGAAGTACTGGCACCTTCTAATTCAGCTTACAGTTCTCATATAGTCAGCTCATATCAGTCTTGGTTACATCATTTACAAAACAAAATGTGAAAAACAGATAATTTCAACAACAGGGTGACCTCGAAGTCTCCATTTCTATCATTGTGTACAGTCAGAACCTCAAAGTTCATGATGACACAGAACATTATAAACTTCTGTATTTTTAATCAGTTAAGTTATTTTCCAGACAGATTTCTCAGGGAAGTGAACATACATTTAGTAAAGACAAACATATAGCATGAACCTCATGAAACTTCAAAAAAACTCATTTCCTTCAGATGCTTGTGAATAAAAAGCATTACAGCATTAAACTCATGCAGCCCCCAGTTTTTCAACTAAAACACAACAGAAACTGTTTTACGTGCAGTCTGTCTGCACACTGCAGCAAGCATAAAAAGGCGGAGCCGTTACTGAGACCTGAGCTCAGGTGGAGAGAAAGGAGACGTTGTTCTAGTGTCCAAAGCAGCAGCACTTTTACCTGTAACCAGCTTAAAACCTTTACTGGGAAACAGCTGGAGGTCCTTCAGCAACCAAATGAGGAAGAATGAAAAATAAAATCCAACGTTTTTTCTTAGGTAATCTTATGTTGTGATGTGCTACAGAGGTGTGCTACAGCTGCAGGTCTTAAAGGGACACACAACCTGCGCCAAGTCCACAACTCATTGTACAACATATGCACAATGTAGTCTTCAGGGTGTCTCACTGTATCTCCCATCCCCCTGTCTATAGACACATGGGTGGAAGATACAGTGGGATATTGCCATCTTACTGTATCTGCATCCCTAGGTCTATAGACAGAGGGGAGGCAGATACATCCCTCTGTCACTGAGACAGGGATGTATCTGCCTCCCCTCTAATATCAGTTAATATTGTTATTTTTTCAGGAGACAACATTACCCTTCATCAGTGGATGATAAGCATCGAGGGTGAAACTGTTTGTGAGGGCGTTCAACCTACGTTCCAGGCTGGTCTCGCAGCACTTTTTACCACCTTCTACGTTTTTAACCTTGAGTATCCAGAGGAGGCAGCATGCACACTGGAGGTTTTTCAAAGGTGAGATCTAATTCAGTAATGCCTTTGTTAAACATATTTGGTAGTTCACAAGCATCTAATCTAAAAAGGCAATATGTAACTTACAGTAAAGAAAAGGTTAGCTTTGAACACTGAGCTATATGTCTCCATCTGTTTTAGGTGATTCACAGGCCTCAACCCTGAAAGGGGAACAAAAGCTGCAAAAGGAAAAGTAACATCAATAATGACAGGACGACTCGTGCAAAAGAAAAAGACAGCAGTGAACAAACATGTCTCCACTGTCCTCTGCAAGTTCATGGACGACCAGAGGAACTTCTAAAATGGTAAGATTACACATTTACTGTTCTCTGTATGTGCTCTTTGCTTTTTTCTCAGTTTGTCCTCCTGTCCATGGACGTGTGTCTCTCCCTCTCTTTCTCTGTCTCTCTCTCCCTGTCTCTCTCTCCCTGTCTCTCTCTCCCTGTCTCTCTCTCCCTGTCTCTCTGTCTGTCTCTGTCTCTCTGGCTGTCTCTGTCTCTCTCTCTCCCTGTCTCTCTGGCTGTCTCTGTCTCTCTGGCTGTCTCTGTCTCTTTCTCTCCCTCTCTCTCCCTGTCTCTCTCTCCCTGTCTCTCTCTCCCTGTCTCTCTGTCTGTCTCTGTCTCTCTGGCTGTCTCTGTCTCTCTCTCTCCCTGTCTCTCTGGCTGTCTCTGTCTCTCTGGCTGTCTCTGTCTCTTTCTCTCCCTCTCTTTCTCTGTCCCTCTCTTTCTCTGTCTCTCTCTCCCTGTCTCTCTCTCCCTGTCTCTCTCTCTCTGTCTCTCTGGCTGTCTCTGTCTCTTTCTCTGTCTCTCTCTCCCTGTCTCTCTGTCTCTCTGGCTGTCTCTGTCTCTTTCTCTGCCTCTGTGTCTCTGTGTATCTGTCCTGTCCATTTCTAACAGACAGACAGGAGGACAGCTACAATGAGGTAAGGTCAGAGAAAGAGTGTCTGTCCACCAAATCTGTCCTCCTCTTCCTGTCTGTCTTTAACTGCCATAAATGTAGTTTAATGTGAAATGTGTATATTTCATGTGTTAAATGAAACATTTTCCTGTCTTTATCTTCCAGCCACCCTTTGATGAGGCGTTCAGGACTGAGCCCCACTCAGCACTCATTCATGTTGGTTTGGTTTGGCTGTTCACGAAGTTTTAAACTAGCTCAAATGTTAAAGATGTTACTGTTAGGGTTCCTATAAAGTGTTCAAAAATATGTAACTTCAATATTTGACAGTGCTGGATTCCTTCCTTCAAAAGGGGAACATTGTTATGCCTTTGTTTGACAGTTTTTTTTTGTTTTTTCTTTAGAAATTTTGACCCTTTGGAACTTTTATTTTAAAGGTTATTTAACTTGTATGTGATGTAATATTACCATGGGGGGTTATGCATTTAAAAATGTAGCAGTTCATAATGTTTTTTGGTCAATTCATGTCAGTGTATTTTTACACTTTGGTTTCTATACTTTTTGACTTGTATGTAAAAAGCAAATGTTGCCTTTGCAAAGCGTCATGTTTTGTTATGTTTCAGTTTGTTGGTTTTAAATTGACAATGAAATAAAGTAACAGCATGAATCAGTCTTATTATACAGTCACTGCCTCCTTTAGATGACACTATTGGTGTTGCCAACAAAGAAAATCCATCTCATTTAGATTCTGCCTCAGACTCAGTAATGAAGCAGCCTGCTATTTGAACAAAGTTATGGATCTTGATGTTGCTGGTATTTAATAAAGTCTCTACTTGAACTTTGACAGTGACTTCTGCTGGAATGAAGCAGAAGGAAATACTGGATTGCCTCCAATCATTAACACTGTAAAGCCAGTGCATGGACAGCAGTTGTGGCACTTATATTTATAGTCTGTTATGTACAATCCAAAATGTACCTAAAGTGGTTACATTTTGTCTTTTTAGCTCTGCTGTCAATGCCAGATGGCAGTCAGTGGAGCTTATCCAATACAGAGCTGTCCGTGTCCATCCTGCATGTGCCAGCTGTCCATCCATCAACTCTTTGCTAAAGTTGTTACTCTTCGGTCATTTATATTTGAAATCTTCTGAAATCTGGCACAAATACTCTTTGGGTAAGGCTCTACAAAATATATGAGCTGAACTTTGAATTTTTGACTTTTTCTTTATGAATTTTTGAAAATTTCCAGAAAGCATCCTTTTCATAAGATAATTAATGTGCCCTTTTTCAAAAGAGAATATCCAGCTCCAGTTTATGCCACTTGTGGGTCGTTCTACATGAATTGTTATAAAGATGAGCAATAAAGAGACAGATTCTTCAGGTGATACATTCAGTTCAATATGTTTATATAGGCCCAAATCACAACAGTAGTCACCTCAAAATTAGTTCCACCCATTATTTTAACCAGTAGACTTTTAGAGGAGTTTGAGACCCAAAAGTTTTTAATATTTTATATAAATAGCTTTCATTTCCGTGCTTTCTTTTATTTATTTTTTCTTTTTCTACATTGCTTTAGAGTCGCCTTCCATGATCATATATATCTAATTATAAATTTACAAATTACAAATTACTCATCCCACATTTCAAAATTTGAAATGTGGGATGAGTAGCAGAAGAGAAAGAACAATTCACTCTGCTAAATAACATTAGTCCAAAAAATCCATTAAAAAAAGAAAATCTGACTGAGGTCAACGCAGGACAGGCGCATTTATCCCACCCAAAAATTACACTGCGGAGTAGAAAAATACTTGATTTTGAAAGTTTTGTGTGCTTTTATTTTGAAGTTGCAACATAGCGTCGTGTCACTGCTCCCCCCGCCTCCTCTGAACGGCTCTGACTTGTGAGAGGCGGAGACAGTAGTCAGAAACTCATGCCTTTAATATGGCTTTTTTTATAGCGTGTTGTCAGTTTACTTTCATATATAGAAAAAAATCAATTATTATTTTTATTGATGTTTATTAGATTTTATTATTTTTATTGATGTTTATTAGATTTTGCTTTTGTTGGCCAAACAAACAGAATTTCAAAGCTACATAAATGCATTTTTGACCAGTATTAAAAGTTCACACACATCAGAACTTGTACTGTGCTACTGAAATATTTTTGTGCTACTGAAATATTTATCTTGCTAGTACCATTGCGGCCACCTGATAAAGTGAGCGTACAACCCTGGAATGACATGGTCATTCTACTTGATAAAAGACTCACGCCATTTTGTTTGGTGGTTTGCCCACGTCTTACGGTTATAAAACATAATTATACATGCAATCATATAGGTGTACACGACACTATTTTTCAAAGAAGCATTTGAAAAAGAAGAAAGTAAAGGATCAAATAGCATTTTTTATGTTTTGCTGCGAGTATTTAACGATCTGTCAGGTTTCCGATATGTGTCCCCCCAATAGTAAACTCATTTCTACGCCCTTGACGATCATATTATCTTGGAGTGCTTTCTTTTCCAAATGTTCATTGAAATCAAATAACCCTAACCCTATTCTATCAGAGTATTTATAAATGTATTTTAATTGCTTTCCCAATACTTGGAAATCATGGGGCAAACAGGCTAATTAATCGAACTCATGGACTAATTTCATTTTTCCAAACAAAGTGCTTTATACTTGCTCCCAAAACACAGAGTTAGAGTTTGTCTCAAGGGTTTTGGTCATCATCACTGTTGATGACTTAGTTGTAAATGTAATTAGCTGTAAATACATCCATCAATACATTTTATTGGCCATTGACCCGGTTTATGTTGTCAGGGGACCTGGAGCCTAACCTAGTTGTTGTAGGCTGACAGGTACAGTAGGTCCTTGTTTCCAGTTTATCACAGGGCCAACACAGAGAAACAGATTCACCCTTTCATCAATGCCTATTAGAATGAACCTAACCTGCATGTCTTTGGACTTTGCAAAGAAACCAAGGTACTCGGGATAGAGCACTGGAATAGATAGAAGATCCAAACTCCACACAGAAAGGCCCTGGTCAGCCTCTGGGTTCTTCTTCTGGTGAGGCATCAGTGCTAACCACTGCACTACTATACTGCCGAGCAGTGAAACATACTATGTAATTCTGTTTCTGATAAAATTTAGGGATAAAAGTATAAAAGTGTTTCTCAATCAAAACTCAATCGACTGAATCATTACATCCTTTTTTCAACATGACTTGCATTACTTCAAATCAGTCACCCTCTGATAACCTCCCGTGTATTACTGAGGAACCTACACATGCAATTTCCTATTTTGTAGCACTTGCATCCAGTTTAGAGAAGTGATTGCTGCCACTCATTTTTAACTCAATCAAAAATGATCATTTCAAATGATATATCAGTTTTAAAATCACCAGCAGTTTGAACCTCTCCCTGCTCTGGTCAATTTTTCACAAGCTTCTATTCTGCAAGTAAAATCAGAATAGAAGTTACCCCACATGAAGCTTAACTGTGGTACGAGGAGCACGTGTACTCAGCCAACAGCCTCAGTAGATACATTTATTGTTGCATTTTTGTTCAGCAGTTTGGAAATTAAACTCTGTGAAGAAAGTAAATGATTTTACTGATGGGACTGAATTAGTGCTGCAAAGTGACTGCTTTCAAAGATGATTAAATCAACTATTTTTGCATGCATTTTCTTACTGTGTTACATTATTTAATGTAATATCAAGAAAATTATGAATGAATGCATTTTGCTTGCTGACTGAATAATCCATTTGGCTGTATACATAAAAGTCTATTGAAATATAAATACAAATAACGCAGAAACATTTAATAGATGTTTTATTTTTGGTGTGAATGACTGAAGTCGGACAAAGTGAATGACGCAGTCTCAGCAGATCCTGTGTTGCCATGGTAATCACGAGTCATTGCTGTAAATATAAAGGAAGGGTGGCGGTCCCATTTTGGTTTTTACTTCATAATCTTGTAACTTTTGTAGAATTTGAAGACAACAACAAGTCTTTGTGTTTTCCAGTTTTTGATGTGGTGTGTAATGAATGCTCGTAGTATATTGATGCTGTGTTTCTGTGTCTCTGTTCAAAGTGGTGCTTTTGAGCGCACATAAAACCATTTTGATGCGATTATGAAGTTTTGGTTTTAGAGATTTTTGGTTTAGAGATTTGAAAAACTGTTGCAAGGTGGTATGGCAGTTGCACCTCAGCTGAGAAGAAGGCATTTCAAGGAGCCACAACCTCTGCCCGAGAAACTATTCGTTGACCTCTCTCAACCTTTCAAGAACTTTATGGTTCCTGCTGTCTGACAAAAACCAAGAAACTATTCGTTGACCTCTCTCAACCTTTCAAGAACTTTATGGTTCCTGCTGTCTGACAAAAACCAAGAAACTATTCGTTGACCTCTCTCAACCTTTCAAGAACTTTATGGTTCCTGCTGTCTGACAAAAACCAAGAAACTATTCGTTGACCTCTCTCAGCCTTTCAAGAACTTTATGGTTCCTGCTGTCTGACAAAAACCAAGAAACTATTCGTTGACCTCTCTCAACCTTTCAAGAACTTTATGGTTCCTGCTGTCTGACAAAAGCAAGAAATATTCTCACAGACCCAACACACCCTGGATACTGCCTGTTTGAGCTCTGGCCCTTGGAATATTCAGGACTATTAAAGCAATGACAATCCAGTTAAAGAACAGTTTCTATCCTCAAGCAATCATATCACTTAATACTGACTAATGCAGTTAGGCTGCTGTTGTATAGAAGGGGAATGTTTGTAAAGCCAGCTGGTGTTTGTACATGAGAACCGTTCTGAAACATTTTTACTGAGGTCAGCTCCCCCGGGGTCTGCTGCTGTCTCAGTCTCAGGTCGCTCAGTAAACTCAGTCTGAGCTGTTTCTCCAGTTTGATCTTCTCTTTCTGTCTCCTGCAGTTTGTCCGTCAGGCTGAATGATTAGATTTTATAAATCAAATGTGAAATTAGGATTCAGCTTCATCTGATGGAGATTCAAGTTGTGTAAATGATGACAGCAGACATTATAAAGAAATTATATATTTGATAACAAACTTTTATTCTATCTGTGATGATGTCAGAGTGGGTCAGGCTGATTAAAGTGACTCGTCATGCTCCACACTGACACGTGCGATCCTCCATCATCGGATTAAAATGGAGGCTCCGCCCTTTATTTACCCGTTGCCATGGTGAATCCTGGTATCAGAGCTCCATTGATGATGGCTTCCTTTCCTTCCTCATGCACGTGCTAACTCAGGGTGAACATACTCAGAGCTGATTGGACCAACTCTGATCAGCTGTTCTGGAGCAGGAAACTCAGAGTTTGTTGAACATGCTTGCTGGAATAGGCCCCAGTACTTAAATGCACTTTCTTATGTTCACATCTCAGTACAGTATGTTTTGACTCTATGCCTCATGCATTACTTTCTTTAGCAACCTTGTATAATTTTCTCCACCCAGCTTGAATTTCACATATTGCCTGTTAGTCTACAGAGAGGTGCCACACACAACCACAGAACAATAAATAAACCTTTTCTTTCTCTTAAAGGAAAAGATACATAAAGCACAAACCACTGTATGTGAGACTAAAATGCATTGTGATTACTATTATTATCTATTATAATACACAATAAAATATCCCTCTTGTAAAATAAAAGATAGCCCAGATTATGTTACCAGCCACTGAAACCGCCGTATTATTTGTTGACTGTTGAATCCAAAAAGGATGGAAATATATGTTCAAAGTAAGTTAGTGCAATAAGAGTGGGGCTTTTCTTATCACTATGTAGTTTTCAAATGTGAAATGGATGAAATTGAAAATGGAATAAGCTTTTAAAGTACATTAACCTCCAATTGTATCATTAGGTTTGTTTGAATCAGGTAGTAAACTATTAATATAGTATTCCATGGTACACACTACAAATATAGCATACTGCAATGCTAACCATCAACAGTGGTAGGAGCCATCATTGCACAAAGAGTGTGGACACAGTCAGCAGCTTCATTCTGGTGTTGGTACCTCTACAGAAAACATAAGACCCAACGACACTGACAGTCCATTAACAAAAGGATAAAGGTGATCAGAAACTTTGTACCACCTCTGGTACATATATATATTAGGGCTGGGCGATATAGCGAGTTTTTCAAAAATATCGATATATTTTAATACGCGATATAAGATGAGACAATATTGTTTATATAGTCTATGTTGCATTACAATCATACTTGTAGATCCACCAGTTCACCTTTCTTTTCTCCCAGTTTGTCTGCACAACTTCACGCTGCCCCACATCTCTCCCTGTCCACTTCACGTGTAAATCATGCAGAAAGCGATGGCATGGCAGTTTTGCCAACTTAGCAACTTTGTAGCTACATTTAGCGGCTTTTCAAATCCTGCTGGCGACTTTTTTTTCCCAAAAAAAGTGACTAGCAACAAATTTAGCTACTTTTTCTGGTCATGTCTGC
>JACBYM010000424.1:0-25980 GCA_013435755.1 Amphilophus citrinellus | reverse complement strand
TGTGTGTGTGTGTGTGTGTGTGTGTGTGTGTGTGTGTGTGTGTGTGTGTGTGTAATGACACCGTATTTTAAACTGAGATGTGTGTTGATATGAAACATTTTGTAGAAAGCCAATGTAGACCACAACCAACCACAAATAGTTTTGCAGTCAGGACAAAGTTAGCATATCTCTCACAGTTTTATACATTTAATTTGACCATAAAGTCGCACTCCTGACCAGTGAGGACTCTTGTAGAAAGCTAAGCTCTCTGATGGGATTTAATAGTCTACATATAGAAGAAAGCCATAAATGCCTGTCAGACTGTTTATAAACCCTGCACGGCCACTAAGATCATCAGTGTTAGCATTAAAAGCTGCAGTTTGGCTGTTTAAAGGTTAACTGGAACATAAAGGCCAGAGGCAAAAACTCGCAAAATCTTTATATGAAAATACAAGTTTTAGTTTGTGATAGAGTTTGATAAAACATGCTTTCCTACACAAAGACAGTCTCAGTCAGACAGCATGTCTTGTGGTATAACTCTTGACTAGAGAGGCATGCATTTTTGATTTGGAAGTTATTGACCTGGAATTTCTATATTATTGAGTACTTTTGGACAGACTCACATTTTTTTCCTACTGTTCAAAAAGTCTTCTTGATATACTGATACAGTGCAGCTTGAATCCTTGCTGATGTTTGAGCTTCTAAGGACTAAAAATGTTCTTTTGATTGATTAAATCATCCTTATCATTATTTTATTTTGAATCAAGACTGCTGATGAATTAACACTGACAGAAATGCAGACTACAGTTATTATAATTAAGTATTATTTCTGAGCTGCTTCAAATGTCTAGCTCCACTTCCCTATTATAGTACACATCAGATCAAAAGTGACCGCTTCCCTGTTTCTGTCACTGTGATCAAAGTGAGGGTACAATAGGAGAAAAATTTGTGATATTCAAATGATTAATTGTACACCTAACTAAATAGGCTAGCTTAATATTGGTTTAACTAAACAAAGGCCTCTGCAAACAATGGCTAATGAGGCAGCACTGTTTGTCTAGCCTTGCCAATCCAGGCATTTATAGCTCTATTTTATTGTCTCTTCTTCCTCTCTCCTCTTCCTGTATATACATTTCCATATTATGCACTTCAATAGATTGATTGGGATGTGGCAAAGAGCTCGGGTCAATTCCATTTTCTCTTGAACAGTAGTCTACAGCAGAATGTGGGTTTTGGTGTGTTGGACAATTTGTACTTCAGATTGTCTCTGTGGAACATTCTCTGGCTTGCGCTTAATGGACCATGATAATAGTCACTCATCATCCTTAGGAGACGCTTGTGATATATTTAAAATAGGGATCCAGTAATCTAGAGAGTTTGTGTCTCATGTGTGTAAGCATATTGAAGTGATAACAAAGCGCTGCTACTATTTACTGTACAGTTGCTTTCATAAAATGTAGTAAATAGCGAGCATATTCCAGGCTGGGTTTTTTAAATGTTTTCTTCTGCTATATTTCTAAGTTATACATTATGTTACATTTACAAAGCAGGAAAAAGAATATTTTCTTGTTAACATATGTTGAGAAATAGAGATTTTCTAAACAGAGAAAATAAAAAATAAATAAATAAAATGCGTGCAGTATGTTTATGCATAGGGAAAGAGTGTAATTCGAAAGTCATCTGGAAATATATGCATATTTTATAAAAACATCTTATATTGGGAATGTGTGTTTGGAGAGGAACCAAATGCCCCTGACCCAGAGAGGCATTTGGTTCCTGTCGGGTGGCTCAAGATTGTTATTGTAAAATATGTTGCCAGCAGAATTCACGTTTCACTTATAAAACATAACTGTATTTATCTTAAAGCTGATGGGTACTGTGTTTCCCAGGGTTGCATTATACCAGTCATCAACAACATTAAAACCACATGGATAATATTGTATAGGTCCCCTTTTTTCTATGACGGAACATCTCTGACCCATTGACCGCTGACAGGACCTCTGTTGGTGTCGTCTGCTGTCTGGGTCGGGGGCATTTGGTTCCTGTAGGTTGGCTCAAGATTGTTATGCTGCATCCTGTAGCTGCTTGATTGGACTGGGACCTGGGGAGTTTGGAGGCTGGGTCAACACCTAAGTCTCTTTGTTGTGCTCCTTAGCCATTTTTTTTTGCAGTGTGATGTGTATTGTCTCGCTGTCATTGGGGAGCGCCCTTGTCATGGGGTTGTGTGCTAGTCTGCAAGTAACATTCAGAGGAATGGCAGAACCCAAGATTTCTCAGCACAGCAGTGTAGTGCAGTCAAATTTATTCACTTCACCTTTTACACTGTGAGTCATCAATGTATGTATATATATATATATATTTAAAAAAGTGGGGGAGGTTTTTTTCTTCTTCTTCTTCTGATTTTCCTTAAATGCATAAAACACCTACTTAGAACATAATGCATCCAAACAAGCTGTGATGACAGCATCTGCACAAATGGAATCATAACTGCTAAAACAAATTTACACTATCCTGTAAAACACCTGTAATATTCTAAGCTGCTATATAAAAATGACTTTTATTCTGCATCCCAAATATCCATTCAAATTCTCTTCCTTTAACTTCTGAGTGTATAAATCTGAGAGCACTGTAGTGTTTTATCAGTGTCAAATTTCATCTCTCTCAGCAAAGCCAACAAAGGGTTCCGCTTTTCCTTGTTATGTATTGCTGCGTCACTCATCTCCTCTTTCTACAGACTTGTGCAAACTCTTCATGGAGTTGAAAGGATAAAGTACTCAATGTAAAACTTTTTCCCTCTAACCCAGTTCCCATTGGACCTAGAGAGATATGGCATGAAATTTCTCATTAACACTTTCTTCCAAAAGGGATTTCTATTGCCCAGGTCTGCAGGGGTGTGCCTCAAACATTTTGAGTGAAGGTGCATGAAGGCCCAGTGATCACCATCACATAAGAAATTAATCTAGTTTCGAAGAACCAAATGGTAGAGCAGGTGCGCTGAACTGGAAGGGTTCGATGTCACTTGAAGGCTACACGCCTTAGAGACAGAGCTTACAGCAGGAGATTGTTATTGTCTTCTGATGGTGCGCAGCAGAACTGTTATCTCATTCTGCTCCTGTCTTTATCAGATTTGGGTTTGACCTAAACTGCACAAGTAAAAATACCCTCGTTATTGCTGTTTTATTGAGTTAGCCTGTTAATTAAGAAAACTTTCTGTCCTCAGTGCCTTGAAAGGTAAAAATATGGGAAAACAATCCACACATATCCTCACCACCATGTGGGGCAGAGCTGAAAAAGTATGAAACCATAGAAAATAATTAATAGTTCGCACGCTGCAGAACTTTTCTAAAGGTAAAAATATTTATTACTGTTAGCTGCCATCAGGCCACTCTGTTTTTCTTAAGGCTGGCTCAAAATGTAAGGGTGCGTTATTGCAGATAAGATCCATTTCCAACTCATCTTTAGATTCTCCACATTTCCTTTTGAAAAATGGAGACTTTTAGGTTGAAAAAAAAATTAATAATAAGCAATAGCATAATTGATTAGAATTATTAATTACTAAACCTATACAGTGGGCCACTTTTACAGGCTACAAACCAATTAAAAGACATACAACATTTTTTATACCACATCACAAACATCATGCATGCTGTAATCATACGTACATAGTGCTCTCATAGAGACATGTGGCCACAGTTAGAGAAGTACTGTATCTGTATCTGTTGCTAGCATGCATACAAATAAGGAATTTTCTGAAGGTGCACAAGTGCACAATAGATTAATAAACTCACTACACACCCAGACAGCTGGTGTCACCAACTGTGAGTGCAGGATCTCAACACAATTCTATTTGTTTTGCAATTTTTAACTGTGATCATGCTTTAAAGCTAGCTGCACATTTTTTTTTTTTTTTGGTTCCAAACCAACGGAGGGGTATTTACTAAAATCTGATTTGCATAAACCCATCAGCTGTAAAATCATCAGGGTAAATGTCCTCCCCAGTCAGTTACTGTTGGCCAAATCGTTCCCATCATGAGCTGATTGGTACCGCAATGACTTGTTGATGTGGGTGTTTAACTCCTTCATTACCAAACTGTACTGACTTTGTTTTACTGATAGTTGTAAAACTATATAGTCAGATCTTAGCCTGCAGGGCTGTAGTGACCTTTCTGGGCAGGTCTGGTCCCCCAGGGTGCACTCACAGTGGTGGTACTGCATACTATATGTATAGTATGTCACAACAATAAACCATAATCAACTTGACCTTAGAAAGGTGTGATTAAGTTAAACAACAACTCACAGCAGACTTTTAATTAGCTGTTTTGATTAATTTTATATCCTTGATGTGTAAAAAAGTGATTGAAAGTGCTCATGACTTATGACTTCCTGATTTTTTTTACAGTTTGTGCTTCAATTGTCCATTTGACACTCTTCAGTCCAACATATAAAGAGAACAAAAATCAATACCCTTGAGGAGTGGTTGGAGGGCCTTTATCTTTTGCGGCGGATGATTTTGGCTGTGTGAATTATTCATCAGCAGAAAGCTACGGCCTGTGCTGGTGAGCACAGAGGATAGGAATAACAGCTTTTCCTTATCAGTCTTAATCTTAGAAGCTGCAGTAATGCAATTCCTAACATTTAGCACTTAATGGTGTGTCAGAGAGGGAACATGATCTAAGACCATTAGGGATGTTTTGTGCTGAGGTTCAAAACAGGCTTTTTGCCTCTTATCTCTGCCACTGAGCTGACTAACCATGAAAGGTGTGAGGAAAGTCAAGTTTTAGGAGACCATCCGTCAATCAAACTGATTACATTTCTCTGGCTTACTTCCCCTTTACACCGCCTGTAATCCTTTGCTTACAACATTTCAATATGCTGTATTTTATGTAGACCTTTCTTACTTCTCTGTAGTGTTTGGAATATGTTTGTGTACAATCTCTTTAAATGTGAATGCAGCTTAATGCAGCTGTTAACATCTGATTGATGCTGTAGGTTTATTGAAGTAACCGAGGGACAATGGAACAATGAGGAACAATTTTTTTTTTTTTTCAGAAAAATGAGAAATATTAGTTGATGAAAGGAGCCAAAAAGAAAGCAAAAATAAATCAGTGTAAGAATGAAAAAAAATGTGTTTTGTTTTTAGCAAAAACAATTGATTATGTGTATGTTTATTTTCTTACCTGATGTATCTCAAACTCATTTTTAGCAATGATCTGATGACCTGTGGTACTATTTTATCATTCAAAAACAAAGTTATTCAAAGACAAAAATCAAAAGTGGATGCAAATATGATTAGAATGTTTCTTATTAAAACTACTCTCACACATTCATAATGTATGATGCCTAAAATTGGGCATTAATCAAATGTGACTAATCAACTCATCATTTTGTTTGTTAAATATAAAATTTTGACTTCATTCAAATTTGGTGGTAAAATTGTTAACACACAATGGCAGCTCCACACATGCCAATCAGTGCGCACTGAAATGATGATGATGGTGCTTTCGTCAAGATAATTAATACACATTCAGATATCCACAATATGGATCCAGTTCTCTACGCTATAAGAAAAATGAAAATAACAAACAGACATTCTTAGCGAGCCGTTACGTTTCTTTCTTCTTGTTCCACAAATTGAACGTCAAGACAAAATCCCCGACTCAGCCCTTCTGACATTATCAGCTCCTCAACAATAGAGGATGGTGCTACAAGTGTGCGACTGGTGTAGAGAAACATTTCATTGTCAAACCAGAGAACGCAGGACAAAGATAAATTGTTTGAGTGTTCGGCACAATAACAACCCCACGCGTGCTGCTGTTGGTTCTCTCCTTCAATTCACTTAGCTTAATTGAATGTTTACGCTGAAGTGTATTTGTTGTGTATAGTGATATGTTTATTAGCGTGCTAAAGGGTGTCAAAAAGTCCCCGTTCCCACAGCAGCTGACAGAAGTACACATTAAAGACGAACGAATGAGGATGCACTCCAAAGAACTGCACATTGTGTGGCTACAAAAAGAAGATCTTTGTGCTCATATATGATTCATGGTGCTGACTATATCCCAGAACTGTCTTCTACTGACCCTGTAAAGCCCGACACATCACACAGTTGGCTAATATATTTAGAAAATACAAAGAAAATAATATTTTCTAATAATTTACAAATATATTTTGTTATATTTCATCAGTGATTTCAGACTGATGTGAACTCATTTTACAACATTTTTTTCTTTACATTCTTTTCATTTTGCTTTGTAGTGAAATGATTATCATCACACAGCAGGACACATGCATAAAAACACATAACTATTTATACTAATTTATACTTTCATCACTTCTTTTAATCCTGATTTAGTTGAAGTAAACTGGCTAAAAAAGGATTACCAGTAAGGGGGAAGCCTCAAAACATTGTTGTGAAACTGTTGCCTGGCTTTGGTCATCATAACTGACCACAGAAATCAGCCTGGCCTTTTTTTTTTTTTTTTTTTTTGGAGGGAGATAGAATTTAAAATATGTTTCAGACAGAGGCTGAATATGAGTGTAAATGAGAATAATATTGGCACTTTAAAGGCCCGTTCCATTCAAATGGCTAAAGCTCACTATTCTCTTAAAGAGGTCTGAGACTGTTGTATAGACTATACATCTATACATCTGCGAACTGACACCTGCCACCTCACAACCACACACCCACCACTCCAAAAGTTGGCACTGCTTCTAAAAAATGCATTTGGCATTGTGGTAGGCAGAGTGCAAATTGCACCATGAAAATGCATTACAATAATAATGGATTTGCAGATAACATTATCTTATGTACCTTGTATGATATATGATACACTCATTTTTCACACCATTTTACTGCACCGTTTAGAGTTGGTTCTAGAAATGTGGATATGATGATATATTAGTTACAATGATGTTAATAACCCTTTTCTTTAACATCCTCGGCTGTAACTACATCGAGTTTGATGCAACATTAAAGAATCACAACAATCCAGTAACAGCAGTAGTTTCAGCCTCTGTAGTGAATGTGCCACACTCAGCAGAATGTCAGAGAGGTTCAAATAGACTTGTTACTGTAGAAGGATATTGGCAGGTTAAGTTAGCCTCGCCTAACCACTGCTATAGCATAAAGTGTGCGAATGCTTGCTAAAGAATAACTAGAAATGTGCATTTTGAAAACATGGGGCCGTCTTTACATGCATGTATACCTATGAGAAAGGCCTAGAGGAAATTTCCCTACTTTTCATGCTGTGGTTGATTGCTGAGTGATACCAGCTGTGAACTGGCTCTAAAGGACAAAAAAGGGCTGGCACCTGTAACACTGTGCCATATGGCATCTACTTGAGAATCTTCTTCTTCTTTTGGCTGCTTCCTTTAGAGGTCACTGCAGTTGATCATCCTCCTCCATCTCCCCCTATCCCTCCTCATCCTCCTCTGTGACACCAACCCTCTGCATGTCACTACATCCACGAACCTCCTCTCAGGTCTCCCTTTTTTTCTCCTTCCTGGCAGCTCCATATTCAACATTTGTCCAATATATCCACTATCCTTCCTCTGCACATGCCCAAACCATCCTAACTTGCAGATACTACGCTGCAGTTGATACCACCCAATGTTGTCGTACTCCATCATAAATTACTAGATCACAAAGACTAGAAATGCATTTTATTGGCTTTAAGTACTTAAAATCATATTACTAATAATTTTAACATAATTAAAGTAGTTATAGTTAACTTTGTAATTTGTAGCAATATAATATTCAATGCCAACCTGAAACAGAACAGTGCACAACAATAATAATAATAATAATAATAAACAGTACAGTGATCGTAGCAGTCTATCTATACAGTTATGTTTGAATTACATTCATGGTTTGCAAGCATGCTCACTGATGTTATATTTTCCATCCTTTGTGGAATACCTATGCACAGGATCAGGAAATCATTGAAATGCGGTGGGTTAGTCCATCTAAAGCACAGTAACTACTACAGTTGAACTGTGGTGTATGTGACGGTGCTTAACTTGATCTTAGGTCTAACTATGTCCTACATTATCACAAGTCTCCACTGTGTGGTGTGAGAACAGAGTACCCTCCACATATCCTTTTTAGCATGTCCTCTAGGAGCTCAGCAGGCCCAGCTCACACCAGGGAATGGCAAAAAAAAAAAAGGCTGCACCTGGAAAGGCATGATGAGATGTGCTACACTGAGCAGGGAAATGAAGATCAGCACGTCACTAGTGGGTGATGGGAAAGTATGCTTTAAAACACTACCCTTCTCCCACTGCCGTCTTACACTGGATTTCTGTTTAGGATCTTTTTTTCCAAATGGCAAGGAAAGGAAAGAACTCACTATATCACTGAGGCAACATAGATGTACCTGAGGTATGTGCTGCTGTCATTTTATTCAGTTCTGCATTCAAAAGCTTTAATCATAATATCGTGTTTTGTTTTGCCTGAAAAAAGCTTGGAACAGCATCCATTGATTCTTTATGAGCGTACTTTCTGTTTTAACTTCCATTTGCATGCGACAGAGGTAATTAATCTGCTGCACTTTGACCTGTGCTACTTCTGAATGAGTGCCTGTCTAATTGCGTGCAATGTTTCCGTTCATCCTCCCACTGTTCATTAACAGTCAATTAACAATGATCTGGGATTTCACCATAGTCATATCCTCTCAAACGTTTTAATACGTACTGCTTAATACTTTTTTATTTTAAAGACAAAATGCTCCTTCATTCAGAAAAACACCTGACAATGGCAGACAGATCTTGTTCCAGCTGTGCTTTTTTTTTTCTCTGAGAAGGTAAATGGCGTATGTTATTTTCTCACATTCAGCTCATGTTCAGTTTATGCAACAAACTACAATAACTTTTAAAGCTTGTTTTCTAGCAGTGATCTGCAGTACCTGCTTTACCCAGGGGCGTCAGTGCATCTGAAGGTGTCATGTCTTCATTGACTTCATGCTTTCTTATTTTGACAAAACAAATCCCCGTCTTGGATCTTAAAGTGATATCATGACATTCTGAGTTTTTCAGCTTGTTTGTTCTTAGTAGGATCATACCCTCTGACAGCAGGGGTTTTTTTTTTTACTAGTATGAAATAGAAATGAATAAGACTGATGATTTTAAATACTTAAACCAATTGTTCACTTTCTTTTAGAGCAGATAGCAGGAGTGCTTCAGAAGCTATTTAAAATCACGATATTAGAGACAGGATATAGATCATAATAGATGGTAGAATACACATTAGCTTCTGACACATGCAGTCAACATTTAAAATATTTTGATGACATACTTTCATGTTCGGCTTGCAACAGAAATTAAACAAAATTTGAAAATGGGGCGACTGATTCCCTGAAATTGTTTAAATACATGAAATTCAAAGTCATATAAATATTTTCATTAAATGCCTCATATACATTTTGACTGCAGGCTAACTGAAGTGCCTCTCCTTTGATTAACCTATCAGGATTTAAAGAAGCACGCTAACACTCTTTAACAAACTCAGTACTCATTTCGTTTCTTTGAGTTATACATAAGCACTATGATATACTGTGTGACATGAAACAACTTGATTGAGTCAGATCTTATCTTTCATGAACCTACATGGTGAGCAGTGACTCATTCTTCACAGTCCCCAGAGAATCAACTGGAGACTGGCTTCACAGGTTTTATTTTATCACTTGTCACACTTCTATCTGTGCTCATACTGTGATAATCCTCAGCCAGCAACCCACTGCACCCATGGTGTCACAACCTCACTGAAATAAAGGGAACTAAAAACAACCACATGAGCTACTGGGCAGTAAACATAATGGAACAAAAATATCTCATTAGGAAAGATGTTTTAGCTGGCATACATGGTACGCTAACCAGGATGCAACATGATTGGAGATGATAGTACACAAACTGGTATTAGTTGGCTGGCTTTTATCCCCTTCATCCTACCTTTCTTGAGCTTACAAACTATACTCGCCACTCACTTAGTTAGGTGAACCTAATCTTTTAATCGTTTAATAGGAAGGAGTTCACTGTACTCAAATGGCCTCTACAGTGGATCTGGAGATTCACATCAGGGATGTGCAGCTGACAAATCTACAGAAACTATGTGACATTATCATATCAAGATGTGCCAAAATCTCTGAGGAGTGTTTCCAGTACCTTGTTGAATCTGTGCCATGAAAAATTAAAGCAGGACAAAGGGGGTCCAACCTGGTACTAGCCAGGTGTACTAATGAAGGGGCTGGTGAGTGTTTAAATTGCGCTGACAATGGCTTTGTCAGCCTTACAGTGCTGCTGTTGCTTTTTAAAAGAAGTGCAGGGTCAGAGAATGCTGAGGAGGATAACACTGGTCAACAATGATTTTGCTACCTGGAGAAAAATACCTGGCATTTCAGGTATGCTGATTCCAAATCTATAATCAGAATTTCTCTAGAACGTCGGGTTTCTTGAGTTATGCACATGTCATTATTTAGCTAATGTATTGCTGTACTGGTGCTTCTCACGCAAATGTAGAGTGTGCTAAGATTTTCTAATGTTGAAATTGAACAGAATTTAGCAATAATTTCGGTGATTTTGGGGTGCTGAATCCAAATATGGTCATTCAAATTCAATCAACTAAAGTTTAACTGCCAATATTGAGGATCAACAATGCCAGAAATTTGCAGTTTCTTATAGTGACTTCTTTGATGGGTCAATAGAGTTTTAGTGTTACAACAAGTGATGGAATCGTGTTTCTGGGGCAGTCCAAAGTGATGCCAAGCTTAAAGCTGGGATCTTTGATGGACCCCAAGTCCGTGAGCTTATTAGAGACAAAGACTTTCCATCAGACCCCTTGAACTAAGAGCATGGGAATCATTTATTCAGGTGGTACAGAATTTCTTGGGCAACCACAAAGCCACAAACTATGAAGAAACTAGTTGACGACATGCTCATATCATTCAAACATGGGTTGCAGAATGTCACTTAAGATTCACTTCCTTCACTCATATCTTGACATCTTTCCACCCAATTTGGGTGATGTGAGCGATGAGCATAGTGAAAGTTTCCATCAAGATATCTCTGAAATGGAGACCAGGTACCAGGGCGCTACAATGCAAATATGATGGGTGGACTACTGAGGGTTTCTACAAGCGTGAAACTTCCATAAAGCACAAGAGCAAGTCACACTTTTGAAACTGTTTAGGCAGGACTAACTGGTGGACTGTATTAGTTTGAGATTCCTCATATAATTGATTTTGTTATCTGTCTTTTTTTTTTAAAGATATATTTTTGGTCTTATTTGATAGTTTTCGAGTGGAGATAGACAGGAAAGCAGGGAGGGGAAACAAGGGAAGACACGCGGCAAACGGCGGCAGGCTGGGACTCAAACCTGCATCGGCCGCACAGGCAAGCAGCATACATGTTCGCATGCTCACGCCCTGAGCTATCCTGGCACCCATGTGTGGCTTTTTTTCACCAGTTGTATGTTCATGGTGTACTTTTCTAATATAATCACTGATGTCGAGTTTGCGATTGGCATTTATTGCATAGTTACATAACTCAAGATCCTGACGTGCTAGAGAAATTCTGTTTGCATAGTTGGAATCAGCAAAGTGTCAGATGCAGTGGTGTAAAGCACACCACCACTGGACTCTAGAGCAGTGGAGACGTGTTTCCCTGGAGTGATGAATCATCCATCTGGCAATCCGATGGATGAGTCTGGGTTTGGTGGTTTCCAGGAGAATGATTCTTGTCTGACTGCACTGTGCCAAGTGTAAAGTTTGGTGGAGGGGGGATGATGGTGCGGAGCTGTTTTTCAGGAGTTCGGCTCGGCCCCTTCATTCCAGTGAAAGGAACTCTTAATGCTTCAGCATACCAAGACATTTTGGACAATTTCATGCTCCCAACTTTGTGGGAACAGTTTGTGGATGGCCCCTTCCTGTTCCAACATGACTGCACACAAGTGCACAAATCAGGTCCATAAAGACATGGATGAGCCAGTTTGGTGTTGAAGAACTTGACTGGCCTGCACAGAGTCCTGATCTCAACCTGAGAGAACACCTTTGGGATGAATTAGAGCGGAGACTGTGAGCCAGGCCTTCTCCTCCAACATCAGTGTCTGACCTCACAAATGTGCTTCTGGAAGAATGGTCAAAAATTCCCATAAACACTCCTGAACCTTGTGGAAAGCCTTCCCTGAAGAGTTGAAGCTGTTATACCTGCAAAGGGCTGACATAATATTAAACCCTATAGATCAAGAATGGGATGTCACTCAAGTTCATGTGCGTGTGAGGGCAGACGAGCAAATACTTTGGGCAATATAGCATACACGCACAATAACGTTAAAAAATAGAAAGAGTGAAATCATACTTTCAAAAAAAATCCTGCAAAAATTATAGTTTAGCCAAATGAGAAATGAATAAAAGATCATAGGAACTCAAAGCTTAATTAAGTAGAGTTAAAACATTTAATTACTTTGGACCATTTATTATTCATATAAATACATAATTGTCCTATAAGTTATCAAAATATCCTTTATTGCTTTAGATGTTATTATTATTGTCATCATTTCTCATTGGGTAGTTTTGTACTAAAATAACTTTTTTTTTTTTTTTAATAATAGTATTAGTAATTGTGTGTGTGTTGTTCTATTTACAGCTTGTTAACATCTGGAAATCAGTGTTTTCTACTACATCAAGTGAAGATACTGATTTCAGTATCAGTATATTTACTTCTACATATTATCATCCATGGAATCTACAATCAATCCCACTTTTTATGTACAATTAACATATTTGTGTTTAACTAAATGTTTACAGTAAATAATTTCACAGACCAGTGCCAAGCTAATTTACCAGATGTCTGTAAGTATTTTCCACTCAGAGCTTTCTCATGTGTTCAAGTATCTGACAAGAAAAAGCTTCTACAATGAAAAATGCACAGCAGTGGTCACAAGAGGGCATGTCACCCTATAAAACAAGCAAGTTGCTAATGACTTTTTCAAGAACTAATTTTCTGCTTTGTGGCACAGCCCATAAAACAAGGTTATTCTCCACCATCAAGGGATGAATAGAGATTTAACTGTCTTTTCTGTTTATTGTCTCTTCAGCAACATTTACACATTGCTTATGCCACAAATTGAAGAGAGAGTCGCTGGTGACTTTGTCACTTCTGTCTCTTGTTCTTTTTTTTTTTTTTTC
Source organism: Amphilophus citrinellus (assembly GCA_013435755.1). Taxonomy (NCBI): domain Eukaryota; kingdom Metazoa; phylum Chordata; class Actinopteri; order Cichliformes; family Cichlidae; genus Amphilophus; species Amphilophus citrinellus. Next base: position 12,826 of record JACBYM010000424.1, on the reverse strand, counting down.
CATATCCATTAAGGGCAAGGGTAAAAGTGCTGATCCATTTTGCATCTTTACAACAAGTACTTATGCGATATAACAAGAACCTATGCGTCCTAACCTCTTGCCTCCCTAGTCCTCCATCTGCGCATGTTGTGTATATAAATAGTCAAAACACGACACCGCAGACTGAGAAATCAACTTGACAGTAATGCTGAATTAGCTTTAAAATGCTGAGCCCTCACTATAATAGAAGCAAACCCATGCACTCTAATTCTCCCACCTGCTAGCACTGCCATAACTCCCAAACCCAGGGTTAGAGACACGATGACTCCAGTCTACCACATGACAGCATGATTTTAAATATACGTGGAAGGATGAGGTTTTGTTAAACATGCACGCCGGGGTTTCACAAATCATGCAACTGTGTGTGAGAGTGCGTTCATGCACACGTCTGGGTGTATACATTCAATTAGCTCAAAGTCTGCTGACAATGCACTGTTAAAAAAAAAAAAAAAAAAAGTACAAAAAAAGGCAAAGACGCTCAAGTGATCCTGAAATTCTGCAAAATACTGAGATACTTGAGAACAGCATTTTGCAGATGGGTGTTTACAGCTTTCAGTCAAACTATTCCCTTACTGATGAATGACTGCAGCACTATGACTTAATTATGACTGCACAGGAAATACTGTCCATCCCTAGTAATGACCCCTATGGCCATCGATAAAAAGGCCTGATAAACGGAGACTTCCTGAGCATGGATGGATAAATACAGCCTGAGTAATGAGACCCAGGCTGCTGAGGATGACAGCTCTGCTCTATATCATATGCTGCTCTGTGGTTCTTGGGTGCCGGGGAGGGGGGGGGGGGGGGCAACGGAAGGTGGCTTAAAACCTTTGTGTGAGTTTGCTCTCACACACAATCACACAATGGTTGTGTTCTCTGAGAGAAAATAACCTGAAATATCAGAGAGAGCCGGTAAATGAGAAATTCCATTTTTCAGTCATCTGTTCTATCTATGTGACTCTAGGCTGTCAAGTGAAAAGCATTTGCATCATCTTAAGAATACAGTATAGTGGGATGAATCATAAGTGTGATTCACAGAGCTCTTAAACATGCGAAAATGATAAGTGGTCTGCGTTGCACATGAAGTCAGTCCTTCTGTACTAATTAAACAAAATAACTGATTAATCCAGTGTTTGATTTTTGTTCTGAAGCTAAAAGGCATGTGATAAACTGGCTGTACGCATCGTGAGATAAAAATTTCATTCAATATTAAGAAAAAAAAAATGTGGCTTGGTTCAGAGTCTTTACTGTCCTTTAGAGAGAAGACAGATCTTACGGAAGCAAAACAACGGCGTCATTAGCGAGCTCAGCTAAGAGCTCAGTCCAATGCAGCCACAATACCTCTTTTTCTCCCAGCAAGGAAACACCGTAAAACATTCTCTTAATAGCTCTTCTGCTCTGTGGTACACACAGTGGAGCTGGAATAGGAGATGATGTGAAGCAAATATCCAGGGTCAGGTTCAAGTCTGTGATGCTTTCAGGGCACAGTAGGAGGTGAGTTTTTAGTCTGCTGACCAACCAGCGTGAGTGGGTTTCATTCACTTCTTATTGACTTCAGCATGCTGGGAGATTTCTCTGCTGCCATTTCTTTTCAACCACTAGATCATTTAACTCTTTCCCTGACAGTATCACCAATTACCACTGCCCCAGTATATAAATATATATATATATATATATATATATATATATATATATATATATTTTATTTTTTTTAAAGTAGTATTTTCTTAATCCTTCTCATTACAATTAAGGCTTTACAAGGATAAGAGAAAATGGTGGATCAAAGGTTGAATTAATTGTAGCATGTAATAGGTGAGAGTGAATCTTCTCTTTCATGAGAGAACCCAAGAACCTCTGAAACACACACAAGCTGCTTTATGCTTTATAATATATATATATATATATATATATATATATATATATATAATATTATATATATATATATATATATATATATATATATTACATTTTTTGTATATATTTTACACATGTATGCAGATTTATATATAAGAAAAATCTTCCAGGATTGTTGCCACCCTAAGTGGTGTTTTTTCCCACACACATCATGAAGTCTGAAACTATACATTTATATATTTTTTTATTGTTATTTCACGTACCCCTCTGCTGCTTCAGTTAACATTTCAAAATGTAAATCTTCAGAATCCAAATTAATTTGTTTTCATATTTACAGACACCACATAACAAATACATAAAAACATGTGATATGATACGAAGTATCTCTGTCTGTACCAGTTATTTTATTTATTCTACATTCATTGAAACAACTATTCTGCTTATATTTTATATTTCACTCAGCAGCAGTGATTGAAGGAGTTACCACCCAAGTTTTGTTGTATTTCTTGTACAACGACAATAAAGCTTCTTGTCTTCTTCTTTCTTCTTCTTCTTCTTCTTCTTCTTCTTCTTCTTTCTTCTTCTTCTTCTTCTTCTCTTCTTTCTTCTTCTTCTTCTTCTTCTGCTTCTTCTTCTTCTTCTTCTTCTTCTTCTCTTCTTCTTTCTGCTTTCAGAGGAATTAAGAGGGTAAGTAGAACCAGGTGCTGCCTGGAGCACTCAGGTGTGGTGTTAACACATGTCACAATCTTCCAGGAGTACATAAATGAATGAAACTTCAATAAACAGAAACAAAGTTGTAAAATCCAACACTTCAAAATTCCTCCAAAATGATTTGAGAGACTGGAAAAGTCAACAGAAAATAATTACTTCGACTTATAGCAGCAACAGTGTTCTACAAGCTGCTGAATCCTGAACTACACAGACTCCTGTGAAAACCTTTTTCACATTTTTTTTAACATGAAATTAGAAATATTCAAATTATTCTGGCTTCCTAATCCTGTCTAACTATGATGCAGCAGTTAATTCATTGAGAAATAAGCAGTGCAAAGGTAACACAGGCTTATCAAAGGACAACTGTAAACAGGGAAGCAAGAAAATTAAATGGATCCTGGAATAAAGGCCATCTTAGTTTTCCATTGGAAAACCATCAGATCTGCACATTGTTAAATTGTAACCACTTCACAAGATCCCCCACCCCATCCCCCTACCCCCAAGTCTGTGTCCCTCTGGAGCTATCCATTTGAGGAATCCTGTAAACCACCTGATTTTATATGTTTTTTGACTGTGAGGAAGTCAGATTTATAACTTAAAGACTTCTTCTTATTTGTCTCAAGACATTTGCATTGACATATTTAGTATGAACAACGTATGATCCCCGAATGGACTTTAAAGTTCTTCTCAGTGTTTTTATAGACACACGGGTGATAAGTAAAAGCTTTTATCTACATTAATTTTGCCACTGCTGCAATAGCCGCCACTGGTGAAAGCTTCTCCTGGGAATAAAAATACAGATTAGTTTGTTCAGGTTTGGTTTTGCCAGTAGGAAATAATTTAATTGTGCAATCTTGAAGTGATTTACTGGAAGATTTGTGCTCAGATCCAGTTAATGAAATGCAGAGCTTGAGGAGTTTCTTAACTTTCCCCCTTTCTCATTTCCCAAAATGTACTCTTTGCATCTTAGTCCCTCCCACTGCAGGCGAGGGAGCGACCGAGGGACAGAGGAGACGAGGCAAAAGGTATTTAACGAAATTAAACATCCTCGCTTTGTAGCTGCATTTTAAAATTATGCCAATTAAAATATGACATGTGGCACAGTTACACACCATAATTTATTTTGTTTTAAAACCACTACTGCTGCATTTTTTATTTTTTACTTATTTGTTTTTTACTCAGATAATACAGCAGCAGTTGATTTTTTGGCTTTTCATATTTAGGGCCACTTTTCATTAAATTCACAATGACCATATCATAGACCTTTTTTTTTTTATAAAAATAAATGACACACAGTAACAGTGAAGGACACAGAGTTTGATCATCTCAAATATGTGAAACATATAAATAAAAAGGACAAGTTGTTTAGCATGTCCTCCTCCCGCCATGGTTTCTATATTGCAGTTTGTTTTATTCATTGAAGGTGCATCATTGATTATAATTCCTACTGCTCTCTCCTCTGCTCTCTCTCTCCTTCAGATTAGGAATTGCAGCATCCTTCAGCACAGCATACTGGGTCACAGGCAGGAGGACAGGGGGACGGGCGAGATGAGCAGACACAATTTAGAAAAACTAGAAAAGCATTTTTGTGACTCCTTCCTGAGGTGTTTGAGCTAAAACACTCTGGTTACAGGGACAACCCTGTGGTCATTAAAGAGAGGATGATTAATTCCTAATTTGAGTGGCAATAATAGTGTAGTCTGATGTGTTACCAATGTAACTATTTTAAATAAAGTCAAAATTGACCTGACTTAACAGGTTTTGCTAATGTTAATAAAAACAAATGCATGTGAAGGAGGTCTGTTTTTTAAATTACTTTTCTTGATTGAACTGCGCTGCAGAAAGGAATGGTTTGTGGGTCAATCAGTGGCAGTCTATAAATGGCCGTTAGCCCCATGTTTTGTGACATGTTTCACTGTTGGTGATTAAACACCTGATTGGTCTGCACATCTTCTCTGCCAGGAGGCTCCTCCTTTAAAACAGCCACTACTGGCCAGTCTAACACAACGTTAAATTCTCTTAGAGCTCATTAGATTGTAATTTCAAAGATTTAGAATTGTGGGCAGAGACGGCCTTCTAAGTTGCCCTGTAGCCATGTGCCTCAATAAATGGAAATTTCAGTTGGTCGCACAGTTTCCCACTTTTTGTGAAACTAGGAGATCCCTAGAATATAACAACTGTCATGAAATGCCCTGAAACACGCAGAGCTCCCCGCTGCGGTGACCCCGTGTGAGTAAGGGAGCAGCTGAATGTAGCTTCTTTCTATTTATAATGTCCAGAGCCTGAGCCAAATGTTTCAGCAATTCCAGTGAAAGTGTATTCATGCTGCTGATCTCTTCCCCCATTCCTTATTTGTCCAACACTTTGTTTTAAGCCCAAGTGCCAACAAAACTAGACACCTTTCCTCCAGCTAAACTGTACTTAGTGCCTGGTGCTGGCTAGCAAATGTCGGCATGCTTAAACTCATGATGGGTGGATGAAGACGGGTGATTGACCTCCGTAATGAGCTCATTATGCACCAGGGAAGCCGGAGGGCAGAAAATAACCAATGGTTCTAGACGAGTGGTGAGAACCGCAGGTGCAGCAGGTTATTTTTCCCCGAGTAGTTGGAAAGAAGCAGCAGCTATTCCACACTTAAAGGAAAAGCATATAGTTTTTGGAAATATACCTATGACAAACCACCTCTGTGTCTCACAAAGTCCTAAATACAAAAAATTAAAAGGTGGTGGGCAATGACTTTCTGATCATGGTGAAATGACAGGATAGGGAGTCTGGATTCTTTTTGGTTTTGGTCTTTGTTGTTGTGGCCTGTAGAGGCGCTGGCATGTCGCTCCACGCTTTTATAAATCTTTTCATATAAATGCACAGTCTCTAGGCTCTTTGAAGCCCTGAACTATTAACAAAATGTGTTGTGGCTCTATGTGGTGCCTAAAAACCCAGGGAGCCATAAATATATTTATTACAGGCCTAGTAAATGAGGGAGGTGAAATCGTTATAAATGCACTTTCCTTGGGGAATAAATTATGGCACAAAGTCACACCTCTGAAATAAGCATGGAGCTGCCAAATGAGATTTGGGTGTTTTTATTGCTTCTTTTACTTAGTGTGCATTCGTAATTTTGTGCAGGGTTTGTGCTGTGACACTTCTTTGGGACCGGTTTTGGATTTTAAGCCTGCTGAAAGTTGAACAGTGGGGGTATATTAGGTTTATACTTTAGCCTCGGGTGAAATGTTTCAGGCGTGGAGGTTAACATTAACGTCTGCTAAGTTTCAAAAACTAGAGACAAGCAAACAATAACCTTGTATTTATTTCTCTAAATCCAGCTGAAGGATGGTCAGAATTTCACTCTGAACTCATTTAAGGCAGAAATGATGCAGTATGGAAATGACCTGTCAAAGCTGCTGGGTATCATCCTTTAAAGCTTTTGACACATCTTAAGCTAAACCTCAGTGAGACTTTCCTTCAGGAACACTTAGATTTCCTGCTGATACTCTGCACTTCTTTAGCTCTGACAGGCTGTGTGATTATGTAAATGTCTGTGGTTCAGAGTTGACACACACCACACCTCCGTGTGTGTGTATAGAATCGAAATAGTGATACCACAAGATGTACAGGTGTATATAGAACCAGTTTATTGATTAAGCTGGGGATTGGGGGTTGTGGACCCATTTGACCTCATACTCCCTGCACTGCTTATCAATAAAAGCAGCAAATATTGATCCTTTTCAGGCAATCCAGCTCAATTGGAGGGAGCTTTTTTTTTTTTTAAGTGGTCACAGAAAAACATGAATGATGGGGGAGGAATTTCTTCCAGCTTGAGGGGGAGTAATAACTGATTGGCAGATGGAACCGGTGAGAAAACTACACTTCCTGCATGTTTCCTCAATCGCTGTAATGAGATCAGTGGGTGGTTTTAAATTATGTGGAATTACTGTAGACGCATATTGTACCTGTGGCACTTCAGATCGAGGTCATATCAATCTCTATACGTTGTACACTCTCACAGTTACCTCATTTATAGTTTGAAATGCATTGTCTTCATGAAACTCATTAATTTTCATAATGTCCATATGCTCAGTAGCAGTTTTTGTCTAAAACACACACACACAAATTTTATATATGCAGGTGGCATGGACTCCACTAGACCCATGAAGGTGTGCTGTGGTATCTGCACCAAGATGTCAGCAACAGATCCTTTAAGTCCTGTAAGCTGCGAGGTGGGGCCTCCATGGATCAGACTTGTTTGTCCAGCACGTCCCACAGATGCTTGATTGGATTGAGATCTGGGGCATTTGGAGGCCAAGTCAACACCTCAAACTTCTTGTGCTCCTCAAACCATTCCTGAACCATTTTTGCTTCGTGGCAGGGCGCATTATCCTGCTGGCAGAGGCCACAGCCATCAGGGAATGCCGTTTCCATGAAAGGGTGTACATGGTCTCTAACTATGCTGAGGTAGGGGGTACGTGTCAAAGTAGCATCCAGATGGAAGGCAGGACCCAAGATTTTCCAGCAGAACATTGCCCAAAGCATCACATTGCCTTGGCTGACTTGCCTTCTTCCAATAGTGCATCCGGGCCACTTTCTTCCATTGCTCCGTGGTCCAGTTCTGATGCCCACATGTTCATTGTTGGTGCTTTTGGTGGGTGACAGGGGTCAGCATGGGCAGCATAAAGCCCCATACACAACAAAATGTGATGCATTGTGTATTCTGACATCTTTCTATTAGAACCAGCATTAACCTTTTGGCAATTTGCAATTTTGGAGATGCTCTGACTCGGTCGCCTAGCTATCACAATTTGGCCCTTGTCATACTCACTGAAATCCTTACACTTGCCCATTTTTCCTGCTTCTAACATCACCTTTGAGGACAAAATGTTCACTTTGCTCCGTAATATAAGTTTGAGGTAATCTGATAGAAAATATTAATGCTGGAAAGTATTCAGGAAAGTGAGAAATCTTGAGTTCTGACTGACAAAAGTGCAAACCATTTAGGAGGTGGCTGTGGTCCAAAAACAAATGTCTTTAGCAGTGAAGAATGTGTAGAAACAATTGCAGTGTGTACAAAAACAACGAGAAAAGACTAACATGGGTGGGGAAATGCATTTCGGATTCGAGAACTGCATTAAGAGTAGTGAAAATTGCACCAAAGGGACTGAGAAAATCTGTACAGCAGGTGCACCTAATAAAGTACACATTTCAAAAGACATTGTTCTGAAACGCTAGTGATACAGTAGGTGCCAAAGATGAGCACTGGGAGTGATACTGCTGTGACAAAATTATGACTTTAAAGCAGATTAAAGTCCCATCCAAGCATTTTCTTCTGCTTATCTAATTCAGGGTTAACCTAACCCCACTAACTGTGGGAGGAAATCATAGTACCTGAGAGAACCCACGCAGGAGATTTGAACCCAGGACCTTTTATTGAATCGGGAATGGTCAACGGGGAATTCTGGCTACATGGATGAGTGTCACTGCATCCAGGACTTCAATATAGTCATGCAAATAAAAACTAATGCAACCTGGAACTTTAAGCCTTAAGTGGAGAAAAAAAAAAAAGCCTTGTGGTATTGTCTTCCTTCAACCCTGCTGACCCAAATGACATCACTTGAGGCAAATAAAAGAGACCCCCCCCCCCCCCAACCCACAGAAATAGTGACCTCGATGTATAATTAGAGAATATTTAGAAGAAAGTTAATACGTCCTTTGTTTATTGGTACTAACAAGTATTATATGGGCTGTTTACCAGAGTATAACAAGGAGGTCAAAACGTTCCCCATTCTATCCATCGACAAGCCAGACTCCCTGGGCATCCCAACAGGAGGAAGAGTGGGAGAAGGTGAGAAAAAAGTAGTAGTAGTAGGGGGGAGACGGTGTCTGTTCCGCTTGGATGGCCGAAACGGTGAGGAGGCTGGTCGGTAGGGGAGACAGAGAAGACAGCGCGCTCTCTCCCTTTTCTCTTCCTTTTTTTTTTTTTTGGCTTTCTACTCCACCGCGTGTGCGTGCGTTCCGTTCCGTTCCAGCACGGTTCGAGTAGGGAGGAAGGGAGGGAGGGGAGACTTGACGCATCGGAGTGAGCGAGCAGCACACTGAGGCTTCACTTTCCAATATGCAGCCCGCGAGACGCCACGCCGTCAGCTACTTGTGCTACTGACACTCAGAGACAGAGAGAGAGAGAGAGAGAGAGAGAGAGAGAGGCAGGGATGGAGACACAGTAGTACCGCACAGATCAGAGCAGCGCAGCACAGCTTATGAATGTAGTGATACACAAAAGAAGGGAGCAGCGTCTTTTGCGCACAAGTCAGACGGAGAGGCTATTTTTGGCCGGGAGCGTCGCCGCGACTCGACAGTGATGTCTGTGTGCACACTTTTGTTTAGTAACAAAATACGGATTAATCTGTGGCCGTGAATTCTTTGGACATATTACTTCTGCGAGGAAAGGTAAGATTACGATTAATAGAAGTAGTAGCAGTAGTAGTAGTAGTAGTAGTAGTAGTAGTGGTGGTGGTGGTAGTAGTAGTAATAGTAATACTACAAGTAGTAGTGTATTCTTTTTCACATGGTTACTTCAGCATTTGTCAAGTTAAATCTCCGTCAGCTCAGCTGCTGAGCTGTCAGCGGCAGCTCAGAAACAAACAGATCCCAGTCTACGACCCAACTTTCCCCAGATTACATTCAAATCTTAACGCAGTGTTACAGGATGCAGCGGGCGGGATTTGCCTTCTCTGAATTTCACCCTGTGCTGATCTCATTTGCCTGTCTACTTTGTTTGTGGGACTATCATGGTGGAAGCAAAAGTAATCTGCGAGTGTGTGTGAGCGCCTCTCCGATCAGTGCAGATGTTTAGTAATCCTCCAGCGTTGACCCTCCCTTCAATAATCCCTGCGGATTTTGCTGATTACGCCGCCGCCTCCGCTGCTGCTGCTGCTGCTGACCACCTACGGCGGCCCCAGGAATCCGTCTAAGTACTAATACAGCGAAATTAAGGACTTCTTGGACTTCTTCTGCTAATACAGCATGTATACATCTTCTTAGAATCAGCTTTGAATAGGGGCAGGTACACCCACTTCAATTGACGCACCTTTAGGATTTCAAGAAAAGTGACCACAAACCCTGATGTTTTCAGTCTGATTTCTTTCATCTGTGCACTTTGTCTCATGATGCAGATCAGAGTGAATCAGCCTTCATGTCACTGTATCACTACTCTAATGGTGTCAATCAGTGCATCTGTCAGTCAGTACATAAGCTGTCTGTGGCTCGCCTGTGCTGGGCCTGAAAGTCTAACGGCCAGCAAATGCCATATAAGCCTAGTTTAATATGTCTAATAGATGTGAGCATCTGTGCGTTTTCAGCACATGCCAGACTGAAACTGCTTCTCTAAATGATAACTGAAAGGGATTCTATTAGAGTTTTCTATCCCCCAAAACATGAAATAAGCCGGGCACACTGAGGAGGAAATGTGTCAGTGTAATTATAACACCAGGCAGGGGCAGCCCATGTGCTGCACATGAGCATCAATCTGCCTGGCGTACCTACATTGTTCATTCAGCATTAGGTTTTATGTCTTACGGAGCAGCTCCAGTGGCTCCCTGTGTGTAATCTGTTGCATAGCATTTGACAAGAGCTGAACTTATTCTAAAGGTCAGCAGCGAGAAAAGGAGAAATACTTCACTTCAAAAGGGTTCAGGATTGAGCATTACTCCTCAGCTCGGTCTTATTTCTTGAACAGCAGTGCACGATATCGCCTCAAAACCCCAAAACAAGAGAGCAGAGACTCTCTTGAGATCTGAGCATAAATATTTAAGATAGTTAAAAATGGGCTGTGGATGGAAGGGGGTAGATTGTGCATGTAATTTAACTACCAAATGACCAAAAACCTTTCATACAAAAGATGCATAATTATGCAGAGGCAAACTGAAGCACGATTAGCAGCCCGTTTGGCTTTGGCTCATGATACACAAATGTTAATGATAATTGCTGCGTTTGACTGATATGGTTTGCTTGATGCGGCCAAGGCAGTCCAGACTTTAATGGTTGGCGGTGGCATGGAAGCCAACGAGTCTGTCAGGACTGACAGGGCGCAGAAGTGACATTAAAAATACCCCGGGATAGGTGCATTTAGAAGCCTGCCATAAAATTTTATTGCACGGTTTCCTCAGGAAAGTATGAAGAAAGAAATGTGTCATCAAGGTCATTTTTATTTCATGCCTCTTCAGGAAAAACTAGCCGAAGGAAGAGAAGACAAAGAGAATGTGTGGGTCTGGATGTGTGCGAGATATGTTGGTGATCTCTTCATGCTGACTTCTTTTTGTCACAGCACGTCCTGGAAGTACTGACGTTACATCTGCTGGAGTCTCTCTAAGAGGCAGAAGCTGGGTGGGAGTTGGTTAGGTCAAGCGTAATGAGACTTGTTGCTTGCTCCTACACTTCGCTTACACCTCTTACATCTGTTGCTGTGAGTCTGTAGTGACATATTGCTGTTGATGAACATGATGCAAAGCATGGCTTCTAAGTTCTGCAGAGTTGTATTTTCCAGCCTTTATTTCAAAGCTGTAGCCACTGTAGCAGTAGCCTTCTCTTACTATATTTTGAGGTCTTTGATGTGCTAATATACGCTGTGGAGTGAGTTAAATCAGTCTACAGAAAATTAGTATTTTGATTATCAGTTACCTGCTTGAGTCTCCTGCAACAATGCAGAAAATTCTCAGGTATCATCTTCTCTTATTTTTTTTGATTTCATAGAGCAAATAAACCTCAAAATAAGCTGCAGATGAGCACTAAATTTAATAATTGTCAGCTGAAGCTGTAATACAAAAAAAAAAAAGTTATAATGTAGTGGAGCAGAATCCTAATGGGGTCCTGACTTTTCCATTTTGAGAACCAGTGCTGCTGAGTTTCAGTCGTTTGGCCTCTTTCTAATAGGACAGCGTAATATTGTTCCAGCTACTTGCAGCCGCCCTGCTGATCAGATTAAACTCACTCTTTGCATGTATACACAGTAACAAATAGCAAATAAAAACCAATGCCTGGTGTCAGTGTTTAGCATGGCTTGCTTTTCAGATTCACTCGGCTGGATTTTCAAAGCAACAGCACCGTGAGATTTTCCACGGCACCATAATGGAAACCCCTGATAGGCCCCTGATACTACTTTACCACAGCGCCGTGTGGTTTTATGTATGCCATGCATTGCTTGTTTGGAATAATAGAGTTGTTTGACAAGCAGAGCTGCGAGTGTTGGAGAAAAAAAAAACAAAAAAACTCTTGCCTGTCAAACAACATCCTGGAAAATTACATGTTTATTCCTCAGCCAAACTCTTAAAAAGGTACGAGAGTTCTGATTAGGCTCAATTCCAGGAGTGTGAGCGCACCATCGAGCAGATACTGAAAAGATGAATTCTGTTTTCACTTCGGGAAAGTGAAAGCGCTTTAGTCAGCACAGAATGAAAGGAAAGGCGGTGTGAGGAGCTCAAAGTGAGGCTAGCTCGCACAGTTTTGTGCATTTTGTTCTTCTTTAAAAAAACAAAACAAAAATCAATTATTGCCAAAAAAAAAAAAAAAACCTCCCCCAAAGCAGCGTCTCTAAATGAGTCGCCTTCAGTTTGAGGTTTTCCTGCACACCACATGCTGTTTCATTTCATCCGCATGCACTTACATGTAAAATCTGCCACCCACCGCTGATTTTAGCCGAAGCAAATTCATGAATAAGTCTGATTTACACACCAAAACACACACCACCATCACCTTTCGTACAACTGCACGCACACTTCTGTGAGCGTGTGCCGTGAGCCCTTAGTTGTAGGACTAAGCACACTTGAGTACAAAGCAGAGCTCTTCATTAACGTTAACCGTCCCATCTCTGTGTTCATTCTTGATAATTTAATTTTACAAAATCTTCCAAGAAGGCTCCGTGACACGGCTTATGCTCCTGCTCCATTTATTCGGCCTCATTGGTTCTGTAAATGCCCTATTTGTAATCCAGTCATATTAGAATAATTTCCCTGGTTTGGCGATGCTTTATGATGATCTGTCACTTCTAGGCCTCCGGTTTCAAGGCACCGTACTCCTCTGGGGTGACTCTTCACAGACTGTCTGCGCCAGCAATGCTTCCTAGTTCAAACATTGTTGCGCACTGCCTCTCCTTGGGAATGGCTTTAATTGAGTGCTTAATAAGAGCAACGCCACACAGCAACCAACTTCAGTGGGGGTTGGGGGGGGGAGATCTAAG
>JACBYM010000422.1:0-28769 GCA_013435755.1 Amphilophus citrinellus | reverse complement strand
AAGTACTTAGCTTTCGCTAGTGGCTAAGTATTAGTACTTATTCATGTCACGCCTGTGTTTTTGTGTCACCTTCCTTACTCTGTTAGTAGTTAATATTACATTTTTCTTGGATCTTATCATGAGGGTCGGGGTTTATAACATTTTAGGGCATTCATTTTTTCAATTTATATACTTAAGTTACTTGTTTGATTCCTAGTGTCTTGTGTTTTTGCAGTTTTGAATTTTTGTCTTATTCTGGTAATCTTCGATGGTTGTCATTGTTATATTTTCAGGCTTCTTAGTTTTCGAGTTCTGTTCTTGGTGTTGTTCACTTTCCTTATTTAATCCTGTTTCAGTTTCAGGTTCTCAGCCTTTCCTGTTGTTCCGGTTATGTTTTTGGTGTTTCCTGTTTCTGGTTTTGTTCTCCTGTTAAGTGGATTTAGTCCTGGTCTCTGTTCCTAGTGCCTGTGTTAAAGTCTGCTTCCTCTACTGTTTCTGAACTGGTTGCTCTAGTGTAGGGTGTTTCGTCCCTTTCAGGTGTCTGTTCCCTGTGTTGTGTCAAGTCACGGCATTTGTTTCCCATGTCTACTTCCTGTGTTACTTTGTGTCATATTGAGTTTACTCCCCTTGTCTTGTTCTGCTGTTGCTTCCTTGGTGTGGTCTCTCTCCCTGCTCACCTCGTGTTTGTATTGTGTTTGTGTCCTGTTCTTTGTCACATCTTCTCACTCAGGCAGTGTGTTTCCTGGTTCATATTTTCCCTGAGTTTCCTAGTTGTTGACCTATTAGCTCCAGGTGAGCTTTTCTAGTTCCTGTACCTGATGTGCATCCAGAAACAAAGTTTTGTGTTACTGAGTTCACACATTTTTCTCCGAGTTCTGTGTTTGCTTCCTTATCCTGCCTGCCACACTGCAGAATCATGACTCTTATTATGTCAGGGCTGTTCAATATTTACAAAGTTTCAGTGGACGGGACATGCTGCTTGCATATCCTCGGTTTTCTTCATGCATGTCAGTGGACTTAATGCATTTGTGAGCTGTGGTGGTATCCTGGGTTCAATCACGGTTCCTGTGGTGACAGCATTTTGTTTTCTTCACAATTTTTGGTTCAGGGTTGCATGGATAGGGGGGGGTGTGGGGACCCTCACTTTATGTCCTCATTTGTCCTCTTGGGGTACGCCCACCCTGCCATTTTGTGGTTTTTTTTTTTTTTTATAGCAGCGTAATAACATTTACAGTACTGGGCCAATTGCTGCCCACTTGTGTTGATTATCTATTCTATGAGTCAGCAACTTGTATGTCTGATTAATTATTATTTATATATATTACAAATGGGCTTATTTCCTAATCTGTAATTAGGTGCATTTTGCACCGTTCTGCCCAAAATCCTCATCCTTTTTGGATGAAAAAAAACCTGTCCAAACCTGTCCAACAGCAGGGGTCAAAAACACCCTAAATTACATATCTAAAAAGTCTATGCCCTCTAAATCGGCTATGGGAATGCATCAGCTATGTCATTGGACATTAGTTTTACAATGTGTAATTCATATGAATACATGTTTTTTCAGTGGGCTGAAGAGGAAAAGCGTTGATCCAAAAACTATATTCCATTTCAGGCCTTTACGTATTAATAATGGTTAGGCTCCGGCGACAATTGAAGTGGTATGAGGGGGGCCCCCCAAATTCCACATTTTGTTAGGGCCCCTTAAGGTCAGGCCGGCTCTGCTTGTCCATGAATAATTGCCTGATATTGGACTTATCAGTGTGTGTTAACTCACCGGTGAGAGAGGAAAATAAGCTGGAGCAAAGCGATGAGAGCCAGTTGTCGGCCACCCGGGACACACACATATGAAGCCCACAAGTGGTGTTCACATGTGGATGTAATTAGAAATACACTCATTGAATAAGGCTAATCACGGGCGTAACCTTTGGGTCCAACCATAGGGGGTTAAAGCTCTCGCTATTTTTTTATTTATTAAATCATTACTTTTCTAACAGGATTCAGGAGAATTTGGTTTACCCTGCTTTTACTATGTATTATTTTAAATTTCTTTGTATTTACTCTGAACTTCAACAATTAAGAAACGCTTACATTTTCACCCTTTCTCAGCCGTAACAAATATCTTTTCATGAAAACCTGTTTTGTTTGACTACAATTTTGCAGCCCCTCATTCCACTTTTTAAAGAATGTTTTTTAATGGCCAAATATACTTAAATAAATATTTTCGCAGTCGTTCCCCACTGCGCATTTGAGAGTTTCATTGCCATCTTTACTATTAAACACGTTCTTGTAGGCAAAAGATTTGGAACTTGATGTTTTAACATATAACGAGTCTCAATCCTGACTTTCTGGGGCCCTCTCATCTTCAGTCCTGTTTATCAGAGTACTATATATTAGTTTATTAAACTACTGCTAAATGTTATGTGTGTGTTCACTTGAGTTAAAAAAACTATTCTTACTGTTTTAATGAGTTTTAGTTATTACATCTTAAGGTATTGTCATGTGCCGCCGTGTGGCAAATAAAACCACTTTTATCTTCTTTTTCTTTTGACTCATTGTCAGATTAGAGCGAGCAGGTCTAACGGAGCAAAATACTGAACCAGTATCATAGTGTGTCTGCTACCTCAACTGGCTTTCTCTGGATGTGCGAGGAGATAGCAGCCTCACTCTGAGCCCATCCCGAATGCCGCATTCTTCACCCTATCTTCTAACAGAGAGGCCACCACACTTTTGAACAAACACTCATTTCTGCCACTTGTATTCCGCTCTTATTCTTTGGTCTAATTCACCCAACAGCACGTGCCCATAGGTGAGTGTGGTGAGGGTTCTGCAAACCTAGATCGACTGGTAAAATCAACCGCTTCGCTTTTTTTTACCCTCGGCTCCCTCTTACCAAGACAGGGACCGGTGCAGGGAGGTCTGCATCAATGCAGACGCAGACCCGGATCCATCTGTCGATCTCCCGCTTCCTTCTTCTCACTCGTGAACAAGCTCCTGAGATATTTGAACTCCTCACCTGGGGCAGGGCAACTCATCCCTGAGCCAGGGGAAAACACTCCACCCTTTTCCGGCTGAGGACACACTGCCGCACTCACACTTAGAGGTTGGCTGATTCTCATTGCCAGCCACTTCACACTCGGCTGTGAACCCTCCACTGCGAGCTCGCTGTAGCCTCCACCTGATGAAGCCACACAGGCGACGCAAGTTGGAGCAGAGACCAGATTGTGAGGCCACCAAGGAAAAGCCTTCCGCCACTTTGGCTAGCCTAGAAATTTGTCAATAAAAATTAGGAAACAGAATCGGTGATAACGGGCAGCCTGGCGGATAGTCCAAACATACACGTGACATGAGTCCTACTTATTGCAGGCTATACCAAGCTCTCACTGCAGTGTACAGGAAAAATCTGAATGGCCTGCACAACAGCCAGGGACAACCCATTCTCCCGCAGGCCTCCCCCACCGGATCCCCTGAGGGACGAATCTTCCATGTGACATTGCCAGGCGGCCTATACCACCAAGAACTACAACATCCATAGCCTTCAGGACTCACGGGCGAAAATCCCATCCACCCAGGGGCCATGCCACCAGTGACATCACCCTTCAGTGATGGGCACGTCTCCCCATCGTCCCCAGATTCTGCTCTCACTAAAGACGGCATGTCAGTGGTATTTCAGAAGGTCTTCGGAAATCTTCCTTCCACCGTCCGACTATGCCTCAGTGAAGTCAGTCAGCATCCCACCCGCACTCTCGGACCGTGTGTAGGGAGTACCGCTTTCCCCTGCGAGTCGCCTGACGGTTTGCCAGAATCCCTTCAATGCTGTCCAAAAGTTCTTTTTCCATAGGCTACCACACTCCTCCCACACCGAGTTTTTGCTTTCAAGCCACATTCAGCTTGATCTGCCGATACGTGTCAGCTGCCTCGGAGTCCCGCCGGCTAACCAAGCCTGCTAGTGACTCCTTGCTCAGCTTATGGCTCCCCTTACTCCGGTGCCCACCATCTGGGACGTGGGTTTACCCACCCACGAACAGGCACCAACCACTTGCGGCCACAGCCTCTGAGGCAGCAGCCTCGACAATTGATGTGGGGAACACGGTCCATTCAGCCCTCCTTGGATATGCTTGCCACAGTTCCTGCCGAAGGTGGGGAGTTGAAGCTCTCGTTTGGTTTGGCTTCTGCCAGGGTTCCCGAGGCAACCCTCACACAACACCATTTAGGTGCGCCAGGTCGTCTGCCAACAGATCACACTCACCACCAGGTTGTAATCAGTTGACAGGTTCAGCTCCTCTTTCACGCCATGTGTCCAGACACATATGGCCCACAGATCTGGTTGATTCTGATTTGCAAAATCAATATTCAACCTGTGGCCTAGGGTTTGTCCCTGGTGCCACGTGCATTTATGACATCCCGTATGTTCAAACTGGTTGTTCATTTATGGACCCAAACTGTTGTTTGCACAGAAGTCCGCATACAAAAGAACCATTCGGATCCGATCAGGCAGGCCGTTCCTCCTAATCACCCACCCCTCCAGGTTCTCACTGTCATGCCCACGTGAGCGTTGACGTCTCCCAGCAAGCCCGATGGCGGTCCACCGGATAGAGCACCCTCTCCAGCCAGTGTCCAGAAACCCTGAGCACCCCGCCCAGCGTACTCAAAAAGGGTGGTACTCTGAACTGTCAGTCAGCGCAAAAGCGCAAAACAACCATCATGACCGTTACCCAGCCCGAAGGCACATAATGATCGAAACAAGCTTCTTGTCATCGGTAAAAAATCCAACTACATCAGCAAGCCGGGGGGGGGATACAGAATAACCCACCTCAAGCTCACCACCTCTCACGAGGCAACTCCGACCCGAAACGAGTCCAGCCCCTCTCAAGGAGACTTGTTCCAGAGACCAGGCATGTGTAGCGGTGAGCCCCTACCTCGCTTACTAGCTAAGGCTTCTCCCCAACCAGAGAGGTGACATTCCATGTTCCAAATGCCAGTCTCGCTAGCTGGGGCATTCGGTTCGCTGGGGTCTCTGTCCTTGGGACACTGCCCTACAACACATTGCAAACCAACCCCTACAATCGCTCCTGCGGGTGGTGGGCCTGTAGAGGGCGGCCCATGTAACTCTTAGGGCTCCGCCCAGCCGCGGACAGTAATGCCCGGGCCACCGATGCCGGCCACCAGATTGCTCTCCCTCGATATCCCTCCCCCTG
Organism: Amphilophus citrinellus; assembly: GCA_013435755.1. Classification (NCBI taxonomy): domain Eukaryota; kingdom Metazoa; phylum Chordata; class Actinopteri; order Cichliformes; family Cichlidae; genus Amphilophus; species Amphilophus citrinellus. The sequence goes on along the minus strand of JACBYM010000422.1, from coordinate 23,595 downwards.
CCTGCGCTTCCGAGTGAGGCCCCTGGTAACCCTTATTCCTGGGCAGGGTAACCATTTCCCTAATCAGCTTCATCAACTTACACCAAAGCATTAAAACAATAAATGTGGGGATTATATTACACATTAGGTATCTCTCTTCCAAGTCCATGTTAGTAACATGATTTATAATTGATCAACATATTGATTTATTTGCCTTACAGAAAACCTGGTTTACAGCAGCGCATGAATATGTTAGTTTAAATCAATCAAACACCCCCGAGTCACACTAACTGTCGGAATGCCTGAAAGCAAGGTCGGAGGAGGAGGAGTAGCCGTAATCTTCAATTCCCGGGCTTTTTAATTAATCAACGGACCCAGACCAACGGTTTTGTTTAATTCTTTGAAAGCTCTTCCACTCGTCCATCTAATTGGTTAAACTCAAAAAAACTGTTTTATTTGTTATTATCTATCGTTCCATCTGGTTCCTTACTCAGTGTTTTCTGTCTATTCTCAGAACTTTTTATCTGATTTAGTGCTCGTTCAGATAAAATTTAATTATAGTAGGTGATTTTAACATCCATATAGATGTGAGAATGACCGCCTCAACTACTCCATTTAAGCTTATTATTAGATTCAATGGCTCTCTCCCCAAAAAACTGTAAAGGAGCCCAACCAACCCACTTTAATCATACTCTGTATATTTAGTCCTGACATAGGCAAGAAACTGAAGACTTAACAGTATCCCTAAAGCCCCTCTGTCTGATCATTTCTTCGTAACATTACATTTCCTAATGGATTACACGCCGTGGGGAATAAGTTTTATTACAGTCGAAGTCTTCTGTACCGGTCTTGTAACTACGTTTAGGGATCTTATTCCTTGGGCGTTTGGTTGGCTTAGTGGTTGAAGCTGGCGACACATACACATTGCTGCGTTGTGGTGCGGATGGTGTGGGTTCGCATTCCTGCCCGTCGCCAATTCTGCGTATCTTTCCCCCACTACTTGTTTCTCTCCACTGTCTACAAAAGCTGCTGTGGCCAAAAATGGAAAAAACAAAAAAAACGCTCTGATTCCTTCATTGTTATGCTCTTCAGTGCCATGTGCCAACACAGTGCAGAGCAGCTACCTAAACTCTGCTCCCAGTGAGGTCGATTATCTCGTCAATAGTTTACATCCTCACTGCGTACGACTTTGGATACTGTGGCTCCTCTGAAAAGGAAAGCTTCAAATCAGAAGTGCCTGACTCCGTGGTATAATTCACAAACGCACAGCTTAAAGCAGATAACCCGTAAGCTGGAGAGGGAATGGCGTCTCACTAAATTAGAGATGCTCATTTAGCCTGGAAAAAGAGTTTTGTTGCTCTATAAAAAAGCCCTCCGTGAAGCTAGGACATCTTACTACTCATTATTAATTGAAGAAAATAAGAACAACCCCAGGTTTCTTTTCAGCACTGTGGCCAGGCTGACAAAGATTCAGAGCTCTGTAGAGCAGAGTATTCCTTCACTTTAACTAGTAGTGACTTCATGGATTTCTTTACAAATAAATTTTAGACATTAGAGAAATAATTATTCATAACCATCTCAAAGATTTTATCTTAACGTTCGGCTGCTTTCAGCACTGCTGGTATTTGTTTAGACTCTTTCGCTCCAGTTGATCTTTCAGAGTTAACTTCAATAGTTACTTCCTCCAAAACCAGCAACATGTTTATTAGATCCCATTCCTACTAGACTGTTCAAAGAAGTCTTTCCAATTATTGATGCTTCAATCCTAAAAATGATCAATCTGTCTTTATTAGTTGGCTATGTACCACAGGCCTTCAAGGTGGCGGTAAATTAAGGCCTGGATGACCTCTAATTTCCTGCTAAATTCAGATAAAACTGAAATTCTTGTAACTGGCCCCACAAATCTTAGAAACATGGTGTCAAATCAGATACTAACTCTGGATGGCATAACTTTGGCCTCCAGTAACACTTTGAGAAATCTTAGTGTCAGTTTTGACCAGAATATGTCCTTCAATGCACATATTAAACAAATATGTAGAACCACTTTTTTGCATTTGCGCAGTATTTCTAAATTTAGAACATCCTTTGTCAGACTGATGCTGAAAAGCTAATTCATGCATTTATTACTTCTAGGCTGGACTATTGTAATTCGTTATTATCAGGCTGTCCTAAAAGCTCCCTGAAAGCCTTCAGCTGATCCAAAATGCTGCAGCTAGAGTACTGACAGGGACTAGAAGAGAGAGCAGATTTCTCCCATATTGGCTTCTCTTCATTGGCTCCCTGTTAAATCTAGAATAGAATTTAAAATCCTTCTCCTCACATACAAGGTCTTGAATAATCAGGCCCATCTTATCTTAAGACCTTATAGTACCATATCACCCCAACAGAGCACTTCACTCTCAGACTGCTGGCTTACTTGGGTTCCTAGGATACTTAAGAGTAGAATGGGAGGCAGAGCCTTCAGCTTTCAGGCCCCTCTTCTGTGGAACCAGCTTAAAACTTAAAACCTTCCTTTATGATAAAGCTTATAGTTAGGGCTGGATCAGGTGACCCTGAACCCTCCCTTAGTTATGCTGCTATAGGCCTAGGCTGCTGGGGGGTTCCCATAATGCACTGTTTCTTTTCATTCACCTTATTTACTTTGTTTATACTCCACTCTGCATTTAATCATTAATTGTTATTAATCTCTGGCTCCCTTCCACAGCATGTCTTTTCTCTCCCCTCAGCCCAACTTGTCACAGCAGATGACTGCCCCTCCCTGAGCCTGGTTCTGCTGGAGGTTTCTTCCTGTTAAAAGGGAGTTTTTTCCTTCCCACTGTCGCCAAGTGCTGCTCACAGGGGGGGTCATTTTGACTGTTGGGTTTACTCTGTATTATTGTAGGGTCTTTATACACAATACAAAGCACCTTGAGGTGACCGTTTGTTGTGATTTGGCGCTATATAAATAACAGAACAGGACAGGAAAGCAGTTAGCTGGGAGGCGGAGAGTTTCACCCCAGGTAAGACAGCCCACAGACGCTACTTCCAACAGGCTTATGCATCCACTGAGAAGAACGCGATGCAAACAGGCTAGCTGACTTTCACCGCAGCAGGACATCTGCTTATCGCAGCCTATAAGGTTGCCAAGAGCGTAAAGTTCTATTCTGCCAGAGACTGGGACCGGAAGCCCGAAATGACAATCAGCTGGGAGTCAGGAGGAGACAGTTAGAGGCGCTGTTTATATATATTTGCTCTCACCACTGAGTGGCTAAGAATGGCAGGCTCATTAAGAGATGTCAATACTGCCAAAATAGGGATTGGGGGAAAAAAAAAAAAAAAATATATATAATATATATATATATATAGAATATAGATAATATATATTTTGTTTTTTGTAACCTATATATAAAAAAAAAAACTATATATATATTATATATATATATATATATATATATATTATATATATATATATATATATATATATATATATATATGTAGTACTCTAGCTGCACATATATATGTATGTGTATGGGTGGGGAAGAAGGTAAGTCATGAAAAGGAGGAACCCCAGGATAGAGCCATGAGGCACACCTGAGGTTACAGCAGAGGGATAGGATTTGAAAGACTGATGAACTGAGTGCAGCTTGTGAGATAAGAACAGAACCAGTCGAGGGGTGTGGGTGATGCCAATAGAAGATAAACTGTAGATCTGTAAATACAGTTACAACATTATAGACACAATACTGTAATTTGAGTGGATTTTGTCTTTAATGTTTTCAGAAACCTTCAGTTCAGTTGACGGGCTGGATGGAGACACGGTTGGTCTGGTGACCAACTTCTGCTGGGCAACCAATGAGGTACAATCTGATTATCAATGGGTGAGACCCGCTAAGAGATGGTTTGTTGCTCATACGGATTTGTTCATAAAATATCCTTTTTTTCATAATTCTTATCAACTCTTGATGAGACCGCTGGCTGGCGACACCTCATTTAACCTTTCAAGTAACTGAGATTTGGAAATGTGTTTTTACAGGATGCAATGAAAGTTTTATAGTTGCAATTTTACAATTGACCACATGGTGGTGCACTCATAAGTGTTTTCAACCACCTAAGATGGCTTTATTATGGCTTAATGTTTTAAATAAGGATTGGTGTTTCTTGTCCTGAGTACTGAGTAAGTTTTGCTGTTGTTCATTTGATTCTCATTTAGTTTATGAGCCCACAAACATTTGGATCAAACACATGGGCAATGTTAAGGGTTGAACAAACTGATCCTGAAGTTTTGACTTCATCCCTCTCTGTCTTTAACTTCCAGGCTTGTAAAGGAGCTGTTCACAGATACAGATCCACCATCTCCAAAAACAAATGTGCAGCATCAGCCTTCATCATCTCGGCTTATCCAGTTCAGGGTCACACAGGTGGATGGAACCTACCCCAGCTATCCCAGGGCGAGTGGCAGGGTACACTGTGGGTCATCTTTTTTGACATTTTGCTTAACCCTCTTAATTGGAGGGGAAGGCATAATGTCAAAAAAGTAACTTAAAGCGCCAAATCGCTTGCTATTTTTGATGTCAATTTGCGGGCCGGAAGCGATCCGCATGCCGGGAGTTTGATACCTGTGTTTCATCCAGAACACTTCCTCCATTTCCCACAACTTTTTCAGCAACCTGAATCACACAATGAGGCAGTCAAGTGATTTCAGAAAACAGGGTCTCGTTTGGCTTTTGTCACTTTTTTTTTTCTGTAAAACGATGTGCGCCTTGACACAGACTTCATTTAGACACGCCCCCTTTGCCCGACACAGGCCTCTAGGCTTTAATACAAGACATAACACACTATGTCGTCATGGATTAAAATCCTGCAAGGAAAACAGGGTCCCCCTTCTCACACCAGCAAATGTCCAGACCCATTTTAAGTTCACTAATGACCATCTGGATGATCCAGAGGAGCCTTGGGAGAATGTCATGTGCTCAGATGAGACCAAAGTAGAGCTTTTTGATATCAACTCCACTCGCCGTGTTTTGAGGAAGAAGGATGAATACAACCCCAAGAACACTGTCCCAACTGTAAACGATGGGGGTGGAAACATCATACTTTGGGGTGCTTTTCTGCAAAGGGGACAGGATGACCGCACCGTATTGAAGGAGGATGGATGGGGTCATGTATTGCAAGATTTTGGCCAACAACCTCCTTCCCTCAGTAATAGCGTTGAAGATGGTTGTGGCTGGGTCTTCCAGCATGACACTGACCCAAAACACACAGCCAGAGCAACTAACGAGTGGCTCCATAAGAAGCATTTCAAGGTCCTGGAGTGGCCCAGCCAGTCTCCATACCTGAACCCAATAGAAAATTTTTGGCGGGAGCTGAAACTCAATGTTGTTCAGCGACAGCCCTGAAATCTGAAAGATCTGGAGAAGATCTGTATGGAGGAGAGGGCCAAAATCCTGCTGCAGTGACTGCAAACTTGTCAAGTCAAGAACTACAGGAAATGTCTGACCTCTGTAACTGCAAAAGAGAGGTTTCTGTGCTAAATATCAAGTTCTGTTTTTCTATTTATCAAATACTTATTTCATAGATAGGTAGATCTCTTGTCAATAACATTTCCTTAGGGCAGGGGTCGGCAACCTGTAATCCAGAACGAGCCATTTGAACCCGGTTTCCATGGAAAACAAAACAGTGAGCGCCGCAAATACTAGTGGAAGCCGGTAGAGTCTACCGCGAGTGACGCATATATTGAGAAACGAAAATAAATGAGTAGATAAATAAAATGATTTTACTTTAATATTTCAAGATCACATTAATGTTCCAGTTTAAAACTACAACAAAAACCGATCTGACAAAAATAAAATGCACTTCAATTGGATACTTATAATTTACTTCCGCGAGTCGCACAGAGCTGCAGATTAAGCCTGAATGAGCCGCATGCGGCTCCGGAGCCTTGGGTTGCCGACAACTGCCTTAGGATCTCCATGTTCCCTTTTGGCCGAAGAATCAAACCCGATTAAACCCAAAATATCCAAAAACTCACTGGGACGAGCAGGTTCTGGTGCAGGCTCTTTATTAGACATATTATTTACACAGAACACAGACAAAAAACAAGATACAGACAGTAACATAGTTGAGACTAAGATACAGACACACAGACAGAGAAGAAGAAGAAAGACGATAAGAGAAGAGGGAAACACAGAGACAGAGAAAGATGCAGAAACAGGAAAGAGAAGAGCACACAGAGAGAGGTGAGGTGAGACAAAGAGTGGTAAACATTTTATATCCTAAACATGATAACTGCCTTTGACCCCTCCAAAATTTACATAAAGTCTCAGCCCATGAATCTTGAACCCCAACCAACTGTCTTTTGGCTATATGACACCCACTCTAAAGTCACATGTTCAAGGCGCACACATCACGGGGGTACCTTTTGGTTTATGACAGTTCAGACAGATATCACAAATGATGAACATTTCTACTCAAACATCTGCTAGGATAACATCGTTAGTACCACTCCACTCAGCCAAGTCTTATCTGTGCCCCCTCCTGGCCAGAAGAGTGTGGGGGGCCTACAAAACTCCATTTTAGGAATGTACCTGTCCTGAAGTATAACAAAGTGTTACAGGTGTCGTGAAGTATAACAGCGCTCACTCTGGCAACTCTCCAAAAGCCTCAAACGCACACCTACTGTAAGCTCTAACAGGTCTCACCCTCACCCCAGTGACCCCGAGAACATAAAGCACTCTATACATTGGTGTGTGTGTGTGTCTGGGGCTTTCTCTTACCTTGCACAAGCCATAAAAGTGAAGCATGGTATCTAAAACATGAGAAAAATGACTCCATGCACCAGTGTGAAGGCCATAGAGAATACAAAAATAGTCACTCGGCCCCACTCGGATCCTCGTCACTGTCTGTCCCCAAATTTTATTTGCACTTTAGACATGGAGGGTTTTGGGGGGGCAGTGTAGGTGAGCACTGACAACCAGCAGTTGGTGCTTGTGGCACAACTGTCCCCTCAATTTTAACTGCACCCTATACACCTCATTCATTCACAAACATAAACACATACACTTACAAGTTGGGGAGGGGGAGGGGTGGATGGGTCATCTCACACCCCGATTTCTTACGCCTCGCCCGGGGTTGGGGTCGGGTGGTTCCTTGGGGACCGGGCTGGCGGCGTCTTGAGGTCGCTGTTGGCCCTGGGGTGGTTTCCACTCACCCCATCTTCAGAGGGTAGCTATGGATGAATGTGTGTCTTTGTGTATTTGTCACTGTCTTTGTGAGTATGGGTGGATGAGTGAATGTGTGTGTACGGTGTATCTATGTTTATATGTATGTGGGTGAGTGTGTATGTGCATGTATGTGTATTTGTACATAAATGTGTACATGGGTGTGCTTGCGGGTGTGCGTGTGTGTTTGTATGTATGGCTGGACCTGGGTCTGGGCCTTCTGCCTTGCCTCCTGGCCGCTCCCTGCTGGGGGGGCTCTGTGGGGGGTCGGGCAGTCCTCGGGTGCCGGGGGCTCTGGAGCCCTGCCGCTGGCCTGTGCAGGGAGCTGGCCGCTGGGGGGTGGGGGTTGGAGGGGGGGTGGCTTCTCATTGCCTCGGGTTCTCTGGGGCCCTTGCTCCTCGGCTGGGGGGGGGCTCCGTCTGGGACCTCTCTCTCCTGTCTGCTGGGGTGGGTGTGCGGTTCTGTTTGGAATGAGTGGCCGCGGGTCTTCGTAGGTCTTGATGGGCTGCTGGTGGCCTGGGCTTCCTGGGGTTCTCTTTGCCCGCCTCTAGCTTCTGATGGGCAGGGCTGCGGCGTTCTGCCCTCATTGGTAAGTACATTTCATGACACAAACACATGCACCCACGTAATAACACAAGATGGTTGGTTTGTGTAACCATGCTTCTTCTTTTATTTTGTTTGCCCCACACAATTTTTAATTGCAAATATTGTCAGTATCTTATGTTTAACAAGTGATGAACTATTTGGTTTACTTACTTGCACTCTTTCCTGTTTCTTTTTTCTATTTTCTCTTTTTTTTTTTTCTTCTTCTTCTTCTTTCCCTTTCTCTTTTCTTTCTTTTCTCTTTTCTTTTTTCTAAGCCTGTCAGCTCCAGCACAACTTGTCACATAGCATGTTAAAAATAATTCAAATAAAATAAAGGGTTACACACTAACAAAAGGAGCCTATAGAGAACCTATAGAGCTCATCTTGAAATAGCAAATATGTTTGGCACAACAATGCATTCAGATCACTGTTCTGTTTGCAAGATCTGCCAGACATGACAGGCTTAAAAAAAAAAAAGTCACAGTATAAGTAATAAAAGCAAAAATAGTTACAGTACAAATAACATAGGTGAACAATAAAAGTAGATATATTCCCATATATGTGATGATCAATGAAAGTAGCAGTGACTCATCAGAGGCCCCTGGGAACAGGGCCAGTAATTAGCTATGGGGAAAGGAGAGTAAAATATTGAGATAATGAATGAGTCCTCCTGGCAGTGGAAGAATGGCCCTCATAGTACATAATATAGAATGATAGATGTCCCACTGCTGTGGGCGGGGAAAAGTCCCACCCAGTATATGACGCAATGTGTGTGTGGCTACTGCCAGTGGGAAAGACCCACCCAGTATACAGTACAAAATATTGAATGGGCCTCTGCTTGCAGTAAGAAAAGTATAGATAATAAATGAAAGTAGTAATAAATATCCCTACACTCTTTATTGTCATTGTTACAAGAACAACGAAATTAAAAGTGCCATCAGTCAGTGTCTAAAAATAAATAAATACATAAAATAATAGCTATAGTGTGTAATCATTTGCACACAACATAAGAAATAAAGAATAACTAACATTCTCACACACATCTTACATGTCGGTTTTGTGGGTTGTTTTGAATTGCATTTAGTTTGGTTATTGCTGTGGGATAAAAACTGTCTCTGAGTCGATTTGTTTTTGTTCTTAATGCTCTGTATCATCTGCCTGAAGGCAACAGTGCAAACAAAGAGTGTCTGGGATGAGAGGTGTCTTATGATATTTTGTGGGTTTTTTTTTTAAGACAACGGTTGCTGTGTAAGTCCTCCAGTGAAAGGAGAGGGCAGCCGATTATTTTTTTGGGCTGTATTCACAACCCTTTGGAGAACTTTTCTGTGAGCCGCAGTGCTGCTGTTATACCATATACAAATATAAGTATGCTCGCTATAGAGCGCTTGTAGAAGGATACCAGCAGATTTTGCTTGATATTGTTCTTCTTTACTCAGGAAGTAAATTCTTTGCTGGGCCTTTTTTGTCGGCTCAAAGGTGTTTGTTCTCCATGTGATGCCCTGCTCAATGTGAACCCCCAGGAAATGGAAGTCAGTCAGTCAGTGGTGTAATGTCTGTTTTTTTCCTCCTGTATTCTATTACGGGCTCTTTTGTCTTTGGGGTGTTGAGATACAGATTGTTCTCCCTGCACCACACTAACAGCCGCTCCACCTCACCCCTGTAGGCGGACTCGTCGCCTCCTGAGATGAGCCCCACCACTGTAGTATCATCAGCAAACTTGATGATGGTGTTGCTGTGGTAGACAGGGGTGCAGTCATTTGTGTACAGAGAATAGAGCAGCACACAGCCCTGTGGAGAGCCAGTACTGAGGCTGAGGGCAGTGGATGTGTGTTTTCCCACCCTAACTCTCTGCTGTCGGCCGGTCACAAAGCTCATAATCCACGTGCAGGCAGAGTGAGGAAGACCCAGGTCTGCCACTTTGTTCACCATTCTGTGAAGGAGGATAGTATTAAAAGCAGAGCTGTAGTCCACGAAGAGCATCCGCACATAGGTCCCCTGCTGCTCCAGGTGTTGCAGTGCAGCATGGAGGGCTGTGGTTACCGCATCCTCTGTGGACCTGTTGGCTCTGTAGGCAAACTGGTGTGGGTCAAAGCCAGGAGGGAGAAGTGCTGTGATGTGACCCCGGACCAGTTTTTCAAAGCACTTCATCACCACTGGGGTGAGTGCCACTGGCCAGTAATCGTTGAGGCTTGAAATGGGAGGTTTCTTGGGTAGGGGGACTATGGTGGAGGATTTCAAAAAGGATGGGACAGTAAACCGGGCGAGGGACTTATTGAAGATCCTGGTGAAGACTCCAGCCAGCTGGTCAGCGCTGTCTTTCAGAACACGTCCAGGGATACCGTCAGGTCCAGCAGCCTTCCTTGGGTTAATGGCCCGCAGTGTGCGCCTCACCTCGTGCTCCCCTACAACGAGGGCTGCGGTGTTATGGGTCCCTTGGTGTAGTGTGGCTGCCACTGTTGGCTTCACCTCGAAGCAAGCAAAAAAGCGGTTCAGCTCCCCTGCCAGCGAGGCATCGCTTTCTGCAGCTGCGAGGTTGGCGAGGTTGTAGTTGGTGAGATGCTGGATTCCCTGCCACATCTGCCTGCTGTTGTAACTGTCAAGATATCCCTCTATCCTCCTCCTGTAATAGGCTTTAGCCGCTCTGATGCCTCTCTTCAGGTTATCTCGGGCCGTCCTGTAGATGATCCTGTCCCCAGACCTGAAGGCGATATTCCTAGTCTTTAGCAGTAGCTGGACCTCCCGAGTCATCCAGGGCTTCTGGTTGGGGAAGACCCAGATGCGTTTTTCTAAAGCTAGAATATCTACACAGTTCTTGATGTAGCACAGAAAAACTCAATAAAATGCAAATTGATTATTTAAAAATCAATCATAGTTCTAATGGCAGCCTAGCAGCTGGTTTTACAAAACAAGAGAAATCTGTAAAAACGGAAAAATATAGAGTTATGCACAAGACAGACGGATGCCCAGCATGCCCTTCTGCCATCATTTTAAAATGATTCAGTAAATATTTACATATAGTGGAGCTCTTATACTGTGTGCACTTTGCCCTAACACTGTAACTATCAGCATCCAGTGTGATTTAGATGACTGGCCCATCCTACCCTCTGGACCCTGAGGCAATATTAAATGAATGTTGATTTAATACAGTTTCACCTGCTGTCATACAATATCCCACAGGTAATTTGATGAGTGAACAGCAGAGGGCAGCAAAACTCCGTCTCTGCATCCAGTCTGAAGGATGAGGGGGAGAGGCTGAAGTAAAAACTGCTGTTGCTGCAAGTACAGCATCATAAGTGAAGACGAAGAGCAAGAAGAGAGATCAGATCAGCTTGTTGAACGTGACCTCCTCTGCTGAAGAAGACAAACATGTGCAGGAAAGCTGTGCTGGGTTTGATTCTTCTGTGTCTGTCATCACTTTCTGGAGGTGAGTTTTTTATATTTTTTTATGTAAACTCTTTTGGCCGTGTGTCTGATACAAAAACAGTGATTTATATTTTATATATACATATGTAACATAAATTATATATTTTATAGGTCTATTCCACCTTCTCTGTATTATGTTAGACACTTTTTCTGTTGCACTGTGAACTTAGTGTGTGGATTCTGACCGACTGGTGTTGAGTGGACAGACAGCTGTTAAGTGAGCTAAATGTGCGTCTAATGAAAAAAAAAATCAACAATGGAGCTTTTTTTTTTTACTAGGATTTTAGTAGAAACTGAACAGCAGTATCCATTTGAATCCAGTGCAGAAGAGAAATACAGATGCTTTTTAATGTGGAGCACGGTTTTTATTATGAGTCATGTTTGTTCATGTCAGACATAAAGATATATGACATAAACCGACATAAATCATCATTTCAATTATCAGCATTTATTTTTCAGTAAATAGATGAATAAATGAGAGGTTAAATACCACAAAGAAAAATGTATTAAATGTACATATTATGCACATATGTATGTTTTAGACTGTTATAATCAAAAACAGAGATAGGATGAGCAAGTTAGGGGCAGGAATTAATAAGCACTTCCTCCTAATCCTTTTCAAACAAAAAAAATGTCACAGATTGCAAGTAGTCTTGTTTTTTATGTGTATTAACGTGCATGTTTGAAATAAAGATTGATTGATTGAAATAAATAAATAAAGAATTAAAGAATTAAATTCAATGTAAAGAACACAAATCACTAACTGAAAAGCTGCAGGCTGAAGCTTAGGCTTATTACAGCCACACTTTTCATATACAATATATTCTAAATGGCAACACTTTTCTAAGTATCTCACCAAAAAAAGTAAAAACAATAATATTATCAAGTCAATAAAACAGTCAGCTGATTCTCCTTTTTTTTTTTTTTTTGACCTGTCATGTCTGGAAGTTTTCGCAATCCGAATGATAATCCGAAGGCATTATTGTACCAAACATATTTGCTTTTACAAGACATGCGCTATAATTATTTTCTATAGGCTGTTCTTGTTAATTGTATTTTTTTATTTTATTTATTCTTGCCAGATCTGACAGGTACGGAAAGAAGAAGAGAGAGATGGAAAGCAAAAAGAAAAAAGAAAAAGGGAAAAAAAGAAAAGGGGGGGGGGGAAATAGAAGATAAAAGCTACACATACATACACCTTCACGTATGTATGTGTATATACATACATGTGTGTATATACGTATGTATATATATATATATATATATATATATATATATATATATATATATATATATATATATATATATATATATATATATATATATATATATATATATATATATATATATATACACACACACACACACACACACAGTGTATCACAAAAGTGAGTACACCCCTCACATGTCTGCATATATTTAAGTATATCTTTTCATGGGACAACACTGACAAAATGACACTTTGACACAATGAAAGTAGTCTGTGTGCAGCTTATATAACAGTCTTCATGTAGAGCAACAATTCGTCTTTTAAGATCCTCAGAGAGTTCTTTGCCATGTTGGAACTTTCAGTGACCAGTATGAGAGAGTGTGAGAGCTGTACTACAAAACTGAACACACCTGCTCCCTGTGCACACCTGAGATCTAGTAACACTAACGAGTCACATGACATTTTGGAGGGGAAATGACAAGCAGTGCTCAGTTTGGACATTTATGGGTGTAGTCTCTTAGGGGTGTACTCACTTTTGTTGCTGCTGGTTTAGACATTAATGGCTGTATATTAAGTTATTTTAAGGGAAGAATAAATTTACACTGTTATATAAGCTGCACACAGACTACTTTTCATTGTGCCAAAGTGTCATTTTATCAGAGTTGTCCCATGAGAATATATACTTAAATATATGCAGACATGTGAGGGGTGTACTCACTTTTGTGATACATATATTTATGTGTGTGTGTGTGTGTGTGTGTGTGTATATTTTTTTTAAGGTCACATGATCTTACTGGGGTTAGGTTAATTGGCTAATCTAAATTGCCCATAGGTGTGACTGAGAGCATGAATGTGAGTGTGAAAGGTCGTCTGTCCCTCTGTGTTGGCCCTGCAACAGGCTGGCGACCTGTTCAGGGTGTACCCTGCCTCTCGCCCTATGACAGCTGGGATAGGCTCCAGCCCCCCCGCGACCCTTAACAGGATGTGCGGAAGCCAATGGATGGATGGATGGATGATCTAATAGAAGATTCTTCCACTTTTAGATGTTTAATATTTGTCTTTTTTTGATTTCCATTTGTGTTGTGTCAAATTGATTCACTCTTAATTTTTTCTCCATATCTGATTCTTAATAACATCAGTAATATTTAGCTAACATTTCATTCAGGTTTGTTTGGTATATTGAAGCTGTAAATCAAACCTTTCTCTTCTGTGTTGTTTCCTCTTGCCTTCAGACCACATAAACGTCATAGGTCTGCTTGGACAGACTGTCGTTCTGCCGTGTCTGGTTCCAAATGATGACCCTATCATAGCTGTACATTGGAGCAGATCTGACGTGAATCCAATCCATGTGCTTTTGTACCAGAGCAAGAGGTCCAATCCAGCCAACCAGCAGCCACCTTTAAGGAACCGGGTGGATCTGCTGGACAGACAGATGAAGGACAGAGACCTGTCTGTGATTATGAAGGATGTGAAGTTGGCTGACACTGGAACATATGAGTGTCATGTCATCCAGACACCAACAAACCACTGGAAGACACCCATAATGAAGACTGAGCCCATCACCATCGTCAAGCTGAGAGTTGATCCAGTGGGTGAGTTTGTAGAGCAGTCAGAAGTGAAGCAGCTTCCTGTAATCTGTACTATGATGCAACTTCAACATACCACTTCACTTACTTTACGAGCTAAACAGTCACATCAAGGAGATTATCAACTCACTAAATCAACCCAAGACTTATCAATAATGACTGAATGGGCTCAGGCAGAACAAAGGCTCATACAGGGCCAACCTGATTTATTTTCTCATTTTCTCAATAAAGCTAACCTCCGCTCAAAAACTGCTACAGTGAAATTAAAAATGGCTCAAATCATATCTGCTGCTTATAGAAAAAATTAAACCAACTCCTTGAATTTCATAATGTTGAACAAGTTGGATTTTTTTTTCTTTTTTAAGTTAAAATGTTTGAATTATTCTTTTAAAGGTCGATTCCACACAGTGAGAAATGTAACATGTAGGTGAGAAATAAACCCTCACAGTCAGTGTGTCTTTAATTTGTTCTGCCTGAGACCAAAATAAATGTTTATCATATGAACTTTATAACCGACACAGAATGATGTAGATTATATGCAAACAAGCCACATGTTGACTTTGGTCAAAAAGTGTCATTACATGTGACTGAAAGACAGAACAGGCAGCCTGTTACAGACTGACTCTGGAGCCATGTGCCTAATATTTCATTTTGTTAACAGAGCCTGAGTGCAGGTTATTTACTGCTTTAATTGGATTCTTTCTTTTCTATGATGGTATTCAAATGTTTTATATTCTATACAGAAAAATGAGGCACTGTGACCACATAAAGCTCATTTATGCAGAGAAACATCATCTGTTTAAAAAACTGAAGTGTTTACTTGATGATGCTAAACATACAATTTTATGGCCTCTTTTTGGACATGTGTGAAGATTTCCATTAATGATGAATTTCGTTCATTATCCACTGATTGAACCTGCCCTGATCAGAGTTTTCCTGTTGGTACAAATCTTTTATAATTTCTTCATGATTCCACCAACTCTGATTTTATGTGTTTAACTAAGGTTCACAGTAGCAGCAGGTGGTAAATCTTACATGGAGTCATCATTTGTTCTTTAATCTACAAAACCAAAACCAAAAAGGTTTATTAATGCACACTGCACAAAATAAATGTACAAGATAAAAATTTCCCTCAGGTCTGCAAAAGTGTCCTTAAAGTGACTGTAACAGTAAAACTGTTTCTGCTGCTGCATCATTCAGCTGCTTCAGCATCTTTATTTATCAGCATCGGCCCTATAGGGACATGAATGTTACTCTACATGTGATGCAAAGAAAGAAACTGATATAGAACAGGAATATGACTAAATAGGAAATAACTAAGAGAAATAAACACCATTCAGCTTCTGACCTACAGTTCAGTCCCTGCAGCGGTCTAAAAACATACATGAGCTGAGCCAAAGAAGCAGCAGAGGGTGGAGGTTTATTTCAGAAGGCTTTAAATTCAATGTTTTGTTTGAGCAGCAGTCAAAAGTCCAAACAGATTCACACGTGCCAGATAAAAGCATCAGATGCTGTGTGTCACAGCAACCACTGCACTAATAAATGCTTTCAGTTCTCATTTGCTGAGCTTTGAAGGCCTTTGAGAAAATTCATTGTAATGTTAAAATGATTCAGGATCAGGTTTTAGTTTGATGTTGTTGGGACTTCTTTGTGCTACGATAATTGTGTTGAACTTACTGTTGAGAACATGTGATGACGTTTCTGTATTAAAATGTCTACTGCAAGCATTCCTGTTTGTGTAACAACAAATTATTTTCTGCAACTCAAACCTTTTTATAGGGACAGTCGAGAGAGACAGTGTGGGTGTGTGTGTGTGTGTGTGTGTGTGTGTGTGTGTGTGTGTGTGTGTGTGTGTGTGTGTGTGCGAGACAGAGAGAGAGCAAGAGAGCAGACGTAACTACAGGGTTGGCTCTTAAAGGAGCCGTTTGTGTTTCTATGAAGGAGCATCAGGTGGCCGTAATGAGGTGCTGCCGACAAAAAGAGCTGTTTGTACAAAAAAAAAAAAAACTATTTAAAGAGTTATTAACTTGTTAATAACATGCTATTAACTTATTGCAGGCATTCTAAAATTGTATGACAGTGCAGACTTGCTGACTTTAGACTGCAAGGCAATGTCTAGTGCAGTGGTCCCCAAGTTTTTTGAGCCACGGACCGGTTTAGTGTTAGAAAATATTTCCTTTAAGTTGTGGCAGATAAATACGTCAAAATTAATGAGACGACCTTAAGTATAATAATAAATGTGACGCCACTGTGTATTCGTATGGAACTCTATCAACAGCGTCCTCATAACATTGCGCCACAGCATGAATAACATCCTCTCTGCCCACAGCGCTCCAGGAGAGGGCGCTACAATTGAAGCTTCGAGTAATGAACCCATTTTTGAAACAATTGGTTCAACTGGTTCAGTGCTTCACAAAAGCTTCATTTTCTCATCACTTCTATAAAGTTCTCTGTCTGTGTGACAGATTCCCTTTGACGCTGAGCGATCATTCCCCGTCAAAATACTTTTGATATTTTAATCCCTGATTAGTGACTAAAATATTTAGGAGAATGCTTGTGAATATAAAGGATTACAAGATTACGCTCAGGCAGCCCCCAGTTTTTCAACATAAACACTGATAACACGACAACAGCAATCAGCTGTTTTACATACAGTCAGTCTGCACAAGCGCAAAGAGGCGGAGCCGGTGAGCTCAGATGGAGCAGAAGGAAATGTTTTCCTAGCGTCCAAATGAAGCTTTTCCCCCTGTAACCTCCATTAAACCTTTACTGGGAAACAGCTGGAGGTCCTTCATCAACCAAGTGATCATCAAGTGAAGAAAAGAGAACTTTGTAGCTGCTTCATCCACCCTGTTTGTTTCACACAGGGAAAAACTGCAGTACGGAAGTTAAAATATGCAGATGAACTGTTAATAAGAAAAAAGTATTTCTTATCCAGTTACTCGGGTAATCAATGGAATAATCAATAGAATACTTGATTGCTAAAATAACCAATAGTTGCAGCCCTAATGAAATTTGCAACCTGCCATAAGCCAATGCATCACCTTCTCACATAGGAGCAATAGGATGCAGGTGATAGAGCGATTGTTGTAAGTAAGTAAGTAAAGTTTATTTATTTAGTGCTTTTCACAGACAAAAAGGTCACAAAGTGCTGTACAATAATTAAAACACAATATCCAAAAAAACCCAAAAAACAGATAAGACACCATGTTTAAACATAACATTACCATATTAAAAGAAAAAGAATAAAAATAAAGTCAACAGAAAGTCTGGTTAAACAGAAAAATTTTCAACTTTTTTTTTAAAAGACGCCACAGAGTCAGCTAAAAGGAGCTGGAGTGGTCAACAGTTCCAGAGCTTTGGCACCACTGCCTGAAAAGCTCTGCCCCCCCAGTCCTTAGTCTTGTATTTGGGACAGCTAAAAGATTTCGATTTTGTTGTGTGAGAGACTGTTGATTTATGTAAAACCGATCCAGGCATTTAAAAACAATTTTTAAAAATAATATAAAAAAGATCGGATTTGTTCGGTATCGGCAAAAATCCAAATGTAAAATATCGGTATCGGTATCGGACATAAAAAAGTGGTATCATGCCATCCCTACAAATAACACAAGCAGAAATTATTTTTCTGGTAGCAGCATTTGCACTAGTAATCCAATATCGTTGGCAAAGTCGCAACAGCAAGCGATTTCTTCCACAGTGTCGTAATTGCTCATGAATGTGGGGTAAAATCAGAGTGGAAAAATGCTGATCTTTATGAAGAATCACTGGGCGTTCCCCTTCGTCAGGCATGGCTGCCTCATTAAGGCTTCCTCCAACTCTCAAAAATTAATTTACATTACTGGATCAAGTTTGTAAAGATGAGAACCTTTCTTTATTCCTCTTTCTTGTTTCAAAGTAGATATTTCATCCTTGAACCTTTAATTTTGGCAAAACTTAATGATGACGTCTAATGCAGTTTCAGCATCAACAGATTAACACTGGCCACCCGGTGTGGCCCTAAAAGTTTTCATCTTCCTTTCAGTTTCACTCTTTTGCTGAGTTATATCCAGTCCACTACTGGAGACAGAAGCCTTTATTTCTCTTCTTACTCAACAACTGGAGAAACTTTTGTGCCTGCAGAAAGAAAACAACTGCCATTTTAAGCCTTTCCATGATGAAATATCAAAATTAGCAACAACAATTACCATATCACCCCAATAGAGCACTTTGCTCTCAGACTTAAGAGTAGAATGGGAGGCAGAGCCTTCAGCTTTCAGGCCCCTCTTCTGTGGAACCTAGGCTGCTGGGGGTTCCCATAATGCACTGTTTCTTTTCATTCACCTCTTTTTACTCTGTTTATACTCTGCATTTAACCATCAGTTATTATTAATCTCTGGCTCTCTTCCACAGCATGTCTTTTGTCCTGTCTCTCTCCCCCCAGCCCCTGCCCCTCCCTGAGCCTGGTTCTGCTGGAGGTTTCTTCCTGTCCCTCCCACTGTCACCAAGTGTTTGCTCATAGGGGGTCGTTTTGACTGTTGGGTTTTCTCTGTATTATTGTAGCGTCTTTACCCACAATGCAAAGCGCCTTGAGACAACTATTTGTTGTGATTTGGCGCTATATAAATTGAATTGAATTGAATTGAATTTGCTTTAGAAAGGCTAGCAGCAGCAGCGACAAGTAGAAGAATGGGTTAGAAATCGCTCGCCTGTGCTTGTGTCTGTGTTCTGTACCGGGTGGTGGGATGAGAAACACGCTACTCTCTGCAGTGTGTTGTGGCCTTTTGTTTGCATTGTTTCAAAGAGACTGTTGGTTGTCTTACAGTGAGATAAACAGAAAGGATAAAGCCCTGACCTGCATACATGTGTAAGCAGAGTTATTAAATTCATTATTATTAAATTATTAATTAGGAACAACCCCTCTAAGAAGAGAAGGTAGGGCATGATGTGATGTGAGCGCGCAAAGCTGCATGTGTGGAGGGGTGGGGGGTACATGAGTGAGCACAGTAAGAGGTGGGGAGGCAAAAAAGCCGCATCATAATTACATCTTTGCGTAATTTCCCCATTTATGCTTTGTTTGCTTTTCAAAGATATTTCTGTGCATTCAAAGTCTGCCTAAAGAAGATGATATTCAGAGGTTAATGTACTCTGTATGTTCCCTGCTTACTGTGATGAATGAAATCTAAGTGGACATTTAAAGACACAACACAGAAGAATTTGTGAAATAAATCAGGGGAGACAAATAAAGTGCGATGACAAAAGCAGTGTAACGGAGACTGATCATTAAAGTACCACAGTGTAAAATTAAGGAAAAAATAAGTTAACAACAGAGGAAGTGGTGTGGCTGCTGGAGATGGAAAGGCCGCAGAAGCCAGTAGGAATAAACGGAACGGCTGATTGATGTGAATCGGTTGCTGTTGAATCATGTAGAAAAAAGGTGAGCAATAAACAGGGGAAACACCTACGATGCACACATAAGAGAGAGACAGGGAGGAGGAGAGCAGAGGAGAGGAAAAGTGCCGCAGAATGAGGCGAGAAAGAAAAAGGGCATGGAAAGGGGGGACGGAGAGGGGGGCTAGCTGATAGAGGGGGACATTAGAGAGGACTAGAGAGGGAGAGAGCGAGAGAAGGAGAGAGATGAGAGAGAGAGAAGAGAGAGGAGAGGGAGAGGGAGGGGAGAGATGAGAGGGAGAGGGGCGGTAGAGAGCGAGATCGGAGAGAGGGAGAGAGAGAGAGAGGGAGAGGGAGAGGGAGCGGGTCTATAGAGGAGGAGAGCGATAGGAGAGAGATAAGGGAGAGAGGAGAGAGCGAGATAGGAGCGATATAGGGAGAGAGAGAGAGGGAGAGAGAGAGGATAGGCGGGAGCGAGATTAGATGGATAGAGAGTAGAGGGAGAGTAGAGCGGAGGTGAGAGAGAGGAGAGAGAGATGCTGGAGAGAGAAGAGGGGAGAGAGAGAGGGAGGCGAGAGATGAGCGATGGAGTAGATGAGAGAGGATAGAGGATATTCTGGAGATGAGATAGATATTGAGAGAGAGAGAGAGAGAGGAAGATAGAGGGAGATAGCGCGCGGGAGAGATAGAGAGAGAGAGGTAGGGAGAGAGGTATAGAAGAGGAGGGAGGAGGAGATGAGAGGGAGATGCAAGAGGAGAGGGAGGAGAGGAGAGAGAGAGAGAGAGGTAGTAGAGATCGAGGATCGAGATAGAGGGAGGGAGAGAGAGAAGAGATAGAAGCGATCGGGAGAGCGAGGAGAGAGAGAGCGCGAGTGGGAGAGCCGAGATGGGAGATGAGGATAGGGCGAGGCTAGAGGGAGATAGAGGGATAGAGAGGGGAGAAGAGAGGTGGAGAGAGAGAGCGAGAGGAGAGGGAGAGAGAGAGTGGGAGAGCGAGATGATAGCGAGGGAGGATGGAGGTATGGAGGGAGGATCGGGAGGGATGGAGGGATGAGCGGTAGGTAGGGAGGGATGAGGGATGGAGGGAGGGAGAGAGAGGGATGAGGGATGGAGAGATAGGGATGAGGGGAGGGATATCGAGGGTCGAGAGAGAACGAGAGAGAGAGAGGATAGGAGAAGGGAGAGAGAGGAGAGATGAGAGAGGGACGAGAGAGAGAGAGAGAGGCGGGATGGAGAGAAGAGGGAGGAGAGAGAGAGAGCCTCGAGGGTGGGAGCTAGCGAGAGAGAGAGAGAGGGAGAGAGCGTAGAGATGGAGAGCGGAGATGCGGGAGAGAGAGAGAGAGGGAGAGGAAGAGAGGTAGAGAGCGATGCGAGGAGAGAGAGAGAGGGAGATAGAGGAGAGGGGAGAGATAGAGAGTGGGAGAGGAGAGGAGAGGGGGAGATATGAGAGAGCGGGAGCGAGAGAGAGGGTAGGGAGAGAGAGAGGAGAGGAGAAGAGGGAGCGCGGGCGAGATGAGTAGAGAGAGAGAGATGAGAGAGACTGTAGAGCGAGAGAGAGAGAGAGAGAGAGAGGGAGGGATTGTAGGGAGGGAGGGCGATGGAGAGGTAGGAGGAGGGAGGGAGAGGGAGAGGGAGGGATGGAGGGAGTGATAGGGAGAGGTAGGGAGGGAGGGGATGAGGGAGAGAGATGGATGGCGGGAGAGGGATCCGAGAGGGAGGGAGGGAGGGAGAGAGAGATAGAGAGAGGGAGGGAGGGAGAGAGAGAGAGAGCTAGGAGCGGCGGGGAGAGAGAGGGAGGGAGAGACCGAGAGAGGAGAGAGAGAGCGAGAGAGGAGAGAATGATGCGAGCTTAGAGAGCGCGCGGTAGGATTAGAGAGGAGAGAGAGAAGAGGAGATGAGAGAGAGAGAGAATGAGCGAGGATGGGGGAGGCGAAGCGAGAGAGATAGACGAGATAGAGAGATGGATCCGAGGATGAGGAGAGAGAGAAGGGGAGGGAGAGAGGAGAGCGATAGAGAGATTAGAGCAAGAGAGGGTGGAGGAGAGATAGAGAGAATGAGAGAGGAGAGAGAGTATAGAGCGAGGCGAAGATAGAGCGAGAGAGAGAGGAGATGGGGAGGGAGATGAGAGAAAGATAGGAGGAGAGACTATGAGAGAGGAGAGAGAGATCGAGAGAGAGAGGAGGGGGAGGGAGAGGAGAGGGGAGGGAGGGATAGCGAGCCGAGAGCCTGATACGCTGCGGATGAGAGAGAAGCTGAGGCGGGGCGAGAGAGTGGCGGGCGGAGGGGAGAGAGAGGGAGGAGAGGGAGGGAGGGGGGGGAGAGAGAGGAGGAGGGAGGGGTGAGCGCGCGGAGAGAGAGGGGAGGTAGGGAGGGGGAGCGAAGGGAGAGAGAGGGAGGGGCGGAGAGAGAGAGAGGGAGGGGGGAGAGACGGGAGAGGAGGGCGGGAGGGAGGTGGAAGAGAGAGGGATGGAGGGATGGAGAGGGAGAGGAGAGAGGAGCGGCGCGCGCGGGGCCGCCGGCCGCGGGGGGGGGGAGAGAGAGACAGAGAGAGAGACAGAGACAGACAGCCCGACCGAGAGGAGAGGACAGACAGACAGACATGAGATAGAGGAGAGACAAGCAGCGATGAGACAGAAGCGAGACACAGACAGGATGTAGAGACAGAGAGAACACCAGGCCAGATCGACAGAGAGAGACAGAGAAGACACATGACAGCAGACAGGCAGAGAGCTTACACAGACAGACTTGACACGAGAGACAGAGAGAGACCCAGAAGACAGAAGTAGAGAGACAGATATGGAGGAGAAGAGATGAGAGATAGAGAAGAGAGAGTCGAGAGAGAGAGTACGACAGACACAGAGAGAGACCGACACGAGAGAGAGAGAGTAGAGATGAGAGAAGAGCGATGAGAGAGAGAGAGAGAGAGAGAGAGAGAGAGAGACGACACAGAGAGAGAGCGAGTAGAGAAGAGGCTGATAGAGAGCGAGGAGGTAGAGAGAGAGAGAGATGAGAGAGAGAGACTACAGACACAGGAGAGATGGAAGAGATAGTGAGCGAGAGAGAGAGACATGACACAGAGAGCGAGAAGAAGATGAGAGCGAGAGATAGCGGGACAGAGAGCAGAGAGAGAGAGAGAGAGACAGACACAGAGAGAGAGAGAGAGAGAGAGAGGAGATGCTGCGAGAGAGAGTCGAGGAGAGCGAGCGAGACCGAGCGAGAGAGAGAGAGCGAGAGAGACAGAGGCGAGAGAGAGAGAGACAGAGCGGAGAGAGAGACAGACAGAGAGCGAGAAGAGCGAGCGAGAGGATGAGAGATAGACATGGGGACAGACTAAGAGAGAGAGAGAGAGGATAAGACAGAGAGAGAGAGAGACAGAGAGAGAGAGAGGACAGAGAGAGAGAGACAGAGAGAGAGAGAGAACGGAGAGAGAGAGAAGAGACAGGCGACAGAGCCCGACAGACCGGACCGACAGAACCGAGACAGACAGACGTCCAGACCAGGACACCGGGGAGAGAAGATGAGCGAGAGAGAGATTAGAGAGAGGAGAGAGAGAGAGAGATGAGAGAGACAAGATGAGAGAGAGAGAGGAGCAGCCAGAGAGAGAGAGATCTGGAGAGAGCAGCGAGAGTAAATGAGAGATAGAGCGAGCACAGAGAGAGAGAGACTAGAGCGACTCGCGAGAGACAGAGATAGGAGAGAGAGGCGAGAGAGCAGAGAGAGAGAGACATTATGAGAGAGAGAGACAGAGAAGATAGACCGCGAGAGAGAGAGACAGAGAGGAGAGAGAGAAGGAGACTAGTGACAGAGAGCGAGAAGAGAGACAGACAGATTAGAGCGACAGACAGAGAGAGAGCGAGCGCGATCGACATGAGAGCGAGAGAGATGAGTGAGAGACAGAGATAGCGAGATGAGAGCTGCCTTGAGAGGAGAGGAGAGACAGAGGAGAGACAGAGAGAGAGAGAGAGACAGAGAAGGAGAGAGAGAGAGAGAGACAGAGAGAGAGAGAGAGAGAGAGAGAGAGAGAGAGGACCAGAAGAGACAGACAGACAGACAGACCGACAGACAGAGAGAGAGAGAGATAGACAGAGAGAGAGACAGCGAGAGGAGAGAGAGAGAGACACGAGAGCGAACAGAGTAGAGACAGATAGAGACAAGAGAGCCACAGAGAGCGAGACATGAGAGAGCGACAGAGAGATAGAGAGAGACATAGAGAGACATAGCGGAGAGAGATATGGCTAGAGACAGA
>JACBYM010000421.1:0-22208 GCA_013435755.1 Amphilophus citrinellus | reverse complement strand
GAACCCTAAATTGTCAGGAATGTCTCCATCTGTGTAGAAACAAGAATGATTGTTGAGTTACTTAAATTAAACTTCCATTTTAGTCATACAATTTTAATATCAATATTCATTCAAATAATTTATTTAATCATTTAGGTAAAAAAAAAAACAATCAAATTAGAATTAGTTTATCATTTATTAATCTTAATCCCACCAACTGCAATGTGAGCAATCTTGAGAGGTACACTCTCCGGACTTCATGTATTTTTTTTCTGTTTCATTTATTGTGTTTAACATTCAGTTAGAGCAAGATCAGGATACAAATGTAGATTAGTAACTTGGCTATTGCAGATATCACAGAAATAAAGTTAATCTCACATTATAAAAGTAATAAAAAGCAGACTGCAAGGATAGTAACGAAGCTTTTAGGTAGCCTCCACCAGCGGATTGTCATGAGATAAAACCTCCAATTTGAATTAAAGAAAACATTTTTTTCACAACATGGAAATTAATTTTCCTAAAAGCATTTTACACCACCAACATAGCAGTTGATGGGGTCAACATGGGCACCCTGACTGGTCTGTGGCTGTGCAGCCCCATACACAACAAACTGTGAGGCTCTGTGTATTCTGACACCTTTCTATCAGAACTAACACAACTGCTAATTATTGGAACTGGTACACAGGTATAAAGGTAACCTGGATGTTTACCCAGTATCGCTATATACATAAAAGTATACTAGGGGTATTTGCTGTGCATGGCCAGTAATGGCCAACCCACCAAATCATATCAAGAATGCAATGGTGAGTCAGAGACTTTAAGACATTTTGTAATAAAACATAGACATGTATGACACACTGAATCAAGCCACCATAAAACTGAGTAGGTGGATATACATTGTATCAAAATAATCAATGACAGGGAGAAACGTAGCCTCAGTTTTTTCTTAAAGTAATGCCGTCTGAAGTATTCACTCATTTCAAACTGTTTTTCATTTAAAGCTGATTTTAAATGTTTGTAAAACAAAGTTTCTGCCTCAAGAGCTCACTCTCAGGGTTTAATGATTTTGGCATTGTTGTATCACTCTTACAGCTGAAGTGGTGAGGGAAACGCCCAAGAAGGGATTTGGTGTATCCCCAGGACAGACCAAACATGAGACTCGGTGGTGGATTGAAGAAGTGCAAGAAAGTATTCAAGGGAATAGGACAGCAAAGAAAAAGTGGGGTAGTCAGGGAGATGAAGAAAGTAGACAGGAGTTGGAGGCTAGATAGTGTATTGTATTTGAGGGCGGACAGTAAGGAAGGAGAAAGGGACTTTTATCAATTGGCTAAGCAGAGAGATCAAGCTGGAAGGGATGTGCAGTAGGTTAAGGTGATTAAGGATAGATAAGTGTGTTGAGAAGATGGAAGGAGTACTTTGAAATGCTCATGAATAAAGAAAATGAGAGAGAGAGAGAGAGAGAGGATGGTGGATGGAGGACAGTTAGTGAATCAGGAAGTCCACAGGAGTCATAAGTAGGAAATTACAGCTATGAAGAGGATGGAGAGTGGAAAGGCAGCTGGTCCAGGTGACAAACCTGTGGAGATATGGAGATGTGTATGAGAGAGGGTAGTGGACTTTTTAACCAAATTATTTATCACAATCATGAAAGGAGGCCTGATGAATGTAGAAGTGTAGTGTATCAATTTTCAAGAAAAAGGGTGATGTCCAAAGCTGTACAGAGGGATAAAGCTGGTGAGTTACTGAAGCTAGGTTAGGAGAGCAATGGTGACCAGTAAGCAGCAGTATGATTTCATGTTTAGAAAGAGCACCACAGATGTGATATTTGCTTCGTGACGACCTCCACACGTACACAGGTATTTTTTAAAACAGGGATTTCCCCAAGTTTATTTTGAAAAATATCTTCTATCACATGAAAATGTAAAAAAACAATTTCAAGCATTGCCTGCCAAAGCAACAAGTGGCGATTTAACCCTAACTGAAGAATGGTGTATTATTATATGGTCTTTACCTACAATATAAAGCAGCTTCAGGCAATTGGTTGTTGTGATTTGATGCTACATGGACCATTCATTGAACTGGTCCAAATTCAGTATTGGAATCTGATCAAAATGTGTATTTTGTTTTATCTAAACTTTTATCAGATATCTGTCGCTCTATATTTAAAGGACACGTATTTAGTAATAGATCTTGTAATAACTTTCCTCTCCCAAAATTTGTCACTACCAAAACATGCAACTCATTTCAGAAAAAAAAAAAAAACTTTTACATTTGCATATTTTGCTTTAAGCCCCTTATACAGGCTTTTCTAAAATGAATTTATAAGGTGTTCACAGCAAAATGTTATTTAATTTATTCTTCACAAATTTTAATGTTGAATTTTTAAGATTCAATGAAATCTACATATCATCTTTTGAAATGCATTTTTTTTTTTTCACAAGGGCC
The DNA here is from genome assembly GCA_013435755.1 of Amphilophus citrinellus. Classification (NCBI taxonomy): domain Eukaryota; kingdom Metazoa; phylum Chordata; class Actinopteri; order Cichliformes; family Cichlidae; genus Amphilophus; species Amphilophus citrinellus. The sequence continues at coordinate 19,784 of JACBYM010000421.1, read as the reverse complement.
TGAGGAAAATATTGACATATGCTCTGATCCTGTAGATGGAACGCATTAGAAACTGATTTACCACGTGTGCCATCAGCTACAGGCTGAGTACCTGTCACCTGCTATTCTTTTGATACATCATTGTGTGTGTGTGTGTGTGTGTGTGTGTTTTCAAATTCCTTCAAGGATAGCAAAATGGATGTTAGTGAAACCCAGTAACCGCACACTTAAACAAGGATAAAGAACCTAGTAGAAACAAGCCCAGGCAGTGTGGTGATTTTGAGAACACCCCACTCTCATCAAAGTGCCCAGAATCACCAGAGTCCAAACATCATAACACAGAGTGATGCTGACGACCCACATAAGCCCAGAAACCCTAAGTGGACGCAACCTACAGTAAAAGACAATGAAGCAGTGGGCACCTGCATGCTGACCCTAACCCTAAAATTGATAAATCTGATTACATTGCTGTCAGAGTTTTTGAGAGTTGAAATTAGAAATACACCTAAGCGATCATTATCATAAAATATGGGTTGGTATTGAGGTGGTTTTTATCTTTGACAAAGTAACTGTCACGGAGCGCTGTGTAGCAGGCAGGTGATGGACCAAGATGCAGGACTCAGAAACAGGTATAACTTGACTTCAGCTTTATTTGCTCGTAGTGACAAAGCTATCATACAGACACAGAGCTGAACTCACTAAACTGGACAGAGACGGACGGACAAACGGACGGAAAAGCACTCAGCAAACAGGGAGTCATAGATGACAACACGACGAGGACGAAGGGAAAACAAAGAGAATATATAAACCAGGGAATGAGATAATGGGGAACATAACACAGAGGAAGCAAAACTAAAGCCAAAGCACAAGAACCAAAGACGCTATCAAAATAAAACAGGAAGTGGCACACAGAGACCGAGACTAGGACACGTGAACCTGACACAAACAGAGGAGGGCAGGAATCCAGAAAGATACAACCCCCCCCGAAACTCAAAAGGCTGTAAACACAAAACACTGTGTCAACCCCAGGACCATGACAATAACCCATGTTTCAGTAGTGACTACCCTACTGATGCGGTACTGACCATAACTTTTAGAATGAAAGCTTATATCATTGTACCTTAAATATTTTAGCTACATTTAGCATATAACATAATTTATATTTTCAATTCAACCCACCATGTCCCTGCCATCAAGGCTTGGAATGTTTGTGTAAGATCACATGCATGACAGGTCAAATCTCACATCTCACATATTTAAGGTTTAAGACAGGAATGGAACCTTAATACCAATGGAAAAAATAATAAATTATTATTAATGGCATGACCACTAGATTCAACTTCAACAGGACACACAACAAGAGAAGACGTGGGGACAAATCACAAAAAGGGTGAAAAGGGAAAAAACAAGAGCCATCAACAGTGGGGATATCCTCCTACAGTACCATTGTTATTACCTTCTGCAAAACTATGCAGAAGGTTTTACAGGAGGCCTTGCCATAAACTTTTATCCAAATACTTAGTCACCCCTGGGTTAGTAAAAATGTAATACTCCAGCAAATATATGTGTTCAATATTAACAATACTCAGTAGATTAAATCAGTTTTAAGCATGCTGTAAGAGATTGATATTCTGTGATTATCTTTAACATTTCTACAAATAATTTTTGCTAACTATATCCCAGAACAGATGCAAAAAAAAAAGTTCCATAGTAAATAAATTAGATAAAGTAAATACTATTACTCTTGTACAAGGATGTATTCTATATAATGTTGTTCTATTTAAATAATCTATAACGATGAGCATAATGCAACCATGCTGTTTACATTTGAGCAATATTTCTGAGCAGTAGGTGTATGGTTTTGATGTTGCTCAATGATGAATCATAGTCTGTCCTGTTTATGGACAGGAGTCATCCATGACTCATGTTATGTTATACAACACTCAGCCAATCAGAAGTTGGTGTCAAGGGCTACACAGTAAGGTTGCAGACTAGAGCTAAATAGACTGGCTCTTTACCTTGAAATCTGGGAATCCCACTTTCTCCATTTCAGTCAGTAATAATCATGTAGCACGTGATTTGGCTTGGCCAATCAGGCATGAGAAAGAGGCTGCATATCATTAGCATATATTATCATAACATCAGCAGCCTGAAATCTCCATGTTATTTACTCTCCACTTCACATAAATATAGCCAAAGTGTACAAAGGTACTAAACTTCCTGATATATTAATATTTACTCTTTGAAGAGTAAAGGACACACGTGCCAAATTTCATGGCTACACAAGTTGTACACAAATTGTTGAAATTTACAATATATGTTTGTATTTTCAGTTATAAAAATTGTTGAAATAAAATTCATTGTGTCCCACTTGTTGTTGATTCTTCACAAAAAATTAAAATTTCATATCTTTATGTTTGAAGCCTGAAATGTGGCAAAAGGTTGAAAAGTTCAAGGGGGCCGAATACTTTCGCAAGGCACTGTATTCTTATGACATTCTGTAATATTGCAGCAACTTTACTTTGTGAACATGTGCTATACAAATAAAACTGAACTGAACTCCATCTCTTGGTCCTCGTGGCTTGAGTCATATAAATACTGGTCCTTTTACCAATTCTTCACAACTATTGTAAGCAACTATCCAGAGTACAGCATTTTTAGTAGGCAGCTCTTCAGCCTGTAGGACTGTACATTGAGACAAGCCAACAGATTACACCCTGCAGGACCCTCAGAGAGGCAGGGCTTATCTGTGTTTGCCTGCAGCCCACCTCATTTCTGCAACATTTGGCCAGAAGCTCCAGAAGCACATGCAGCATAAAGACAAACAGGATTGTTTGTTGGCCAGCAGCCAGCAACCAACACATAGAAAAGACCTTAACAGACTCAAATATGGACCAATGCAGCTATCAAAAAATTAACATTTGACTGGATACTTGTATATTCAAATATTCTTCCCAACAGCTGTAAATTATGTAACTGAGCTTCCACCCTTTTCCTGTCTGAGCAAAAACAGTTTATTTCTTTAAAACACCTAAAAGAGCAGCTAAAACAGAGATGGATCAGTATGGGATGTTTGGGGTTGTGTTTCTGCACATGTAAGTGTGTGTGTGTGTGTGTGTGTGTGTGTGTGTGTGTTTAGAGGGTCACAGAGGCCATTTAGGGTCAGAATGTTAAAACAGGCAGACAGAAAGTTTGCGATCTTTAACCCTGGCTTGTGCCCAGGTCAAAAAATGTAGATCATTCCCGTGTAACGCACACACACACACACACACACACACACACACACACACACACACACACACACACACACACACACACACACACACACACACACACACACCTTTTGTAATGGTTATGGCGTGTGGCCTTTTCTGGGTTATGTCCCTAGTATAAATAGAGTCACCTTTGCCCTGTGATATAGAAAATAAAAGGAACACACACAAATAAAAGCCAGCCTGATAAACGTGGATCATGTACTGTGAAGCTTTATTTCACTTTATTTGTTCACCACCTTGTGTCACATAAGTCCTGTTCCTTTTTATGATGGTTGTGGTTCTTTTTTCCTCTATTTTTCCAGTTTCCTAACTCTCAACTGAGCTTCAAACCTTAAGCTTAACAACCAAGACTAAACCCCCAAGAGTTGAGTTTGTGACGTGGAGTGGGGAGGTGTTGCAGTATCCTCATCATTGTGGTTTGATCTAAAATGTATCCACATACAGTGAGTGTGTCCAAACTTTTGACTGGTACTGTATTGAACAACATGTCTATATATTGTGTTTAAGTTTAAAATGTCAAAGTTAAATTTGTTCATTTTTTAATGAGATTGTTTGGGTTTTGTTTATTTGCATTGCAGATGCAATGTGTAGAGCAGTTTAGGTTACTGTAGGAAATACTTACATTAGTACAACATTTACAAACTATTTCGGCTTCTTGTTTGGTGTCTACAGTGTTCACAGAGAGAAAGTATATCACAGCTAATGCAAACAAAGATGCAAGTCTGGGCAGGAAATTCAAAGAAGAGAGGCACGTTTTACTGATAACTTCCCAGTTATCCAGAAGAATCACGATGGCTCCTCCATATGTGATAATTTTAGGATTCTGCAATACATTATGAAGGTTAGAATGTAAATATCAGCTAACTAAAACAGTGAAGAGTAGGATCACAATGACAAGAGAAAGAAAGGGAGAGGATGGTAGTGAGCAGACAGGAGAGTACCTGTCTAAACTGACCGCTGATACAGAGATAACATCATGTGCAGCTTTATGAGTTTATCATCATCTGAAACAGCCTGAGGTGTACACACGACACATAAACTCTAGCACATACACACACACATGACACATTCACAGATGGCTATCCCAAAAAGCTTGTGGCTAAAGCATTTTCACTTGGCTGGTTCACTTCATGCTATTGTTTTGTTTTTTGTTTTTTGTTTTGTTTTTTGTTTTTTTTTTTTTTTGGGGGGGGGGGGGGGGGGGGGGGTTCTTTTGCACATCACCCAAACATTTATGTAAAAGCACTAAGTATTTTGCATCTCTTCTTCTTCACATTTGTTTATGTTCACTGAGCAACTTTTGGGGATCAAAACGGTCCCATATGATTAAATTTACTGTCTCTAATAAAAGGAAAAAGTGTTACCAGTTATACATGCACACACACACTCATACACATAAGATAAATTAAAAATGCTTATGTTCCCTAAAAAAGATAAATAAGTGCTATCAATTTGAAGAAGGTAAGGCAAGTGCATGATTTCCAGAGCATTATGACTGATTGTGCTATTTGCGGATGGAGAGGGTTCAGTTCATGAATGGCTGAGAGGTAAAAATTGTTTCTCAATCTGGTGGTGCAGGATTTCAGGGCTCTGTAACGCATCCCAGAGGGTAGCAATTGAAAAAGGTGGTGGAATGGATGGGTGCAGTCAATAATCCTTCCAGCTCTGCTGTGAACACGGGCCAGTAAATCAAGACCAGTGGTGGGAGTGGTAGGTCAATGATTTCCTGCGCTGTGTTGACCACCCTCTGGTGGACTGCCCTATCGGCTTCTGAACAGATCCCATACATGCTGTGATGCAGTTTGTTAGGACACTCTCCTAACAGCAGTGGTAAAAGGCCTCAAGGAGTCTTGCAGACAGGTTGAACTTCCTCAGTGTTCTGAAAAAGTACAGTCTCTTAATCAGTGCAGTACTGTTGACTTGAGGTCCTCACTAATGTGGATCCCAGGTGTTTAAAACTGGGAACCTCTCTACCTCCTCCCCTTGTATACAAAGTGACTGGTGTGCAGTCTGTCTCTGTCTGAAGTCTATGATGATTTCCTTATTTTTCCTAACATTCAATCTGCAAACTTAGAATGCCATTATTGTCATTATACAGAATGTACAATGATGTTATTTGTCGGGTGAGAGGTCATGCATATGTGTAGAGGGAGTAGAAGATGGGACAAAGTACACAACCTGGTGCTCCTGTGCTGAGGGTCAGGCTGGGGTAGATATGTGGGCCAAGTCTTACAGTCTGCGGGCGATTACTGAGAAAGTCCTTTGCCCACTGACACAACTGGTTGCTCAGTCCAAGGTTGTGTGGCTTTGTAACCAGTCTGCTTGGGATGATGGTGTTAAAAGCAGTGCTGTGATCTATAAACAGCCATATGTCTCCCATCTGTCCCTGTCAGCTCCGGGTGGGTCAAGGTTGTGTGGAGGACTGTGTTTAGGGCATCTCTAGTGGATCTATTTGAATTGTAGGCATACTGGTGTTGATCTAGGAGAGAACACTTTGAGATGATGGGCATAAAGGCAACTATAGTCATTAAGAGATCTGATGTTGATCTTCTTGGGCATCGGGGTGATGGTTGTTGTTTTGAAGCTGGCTGGGACAACAACATGCACCGGCGAGAGATTGAAGATATCAGATCTGGTGAGCACAGTCCTTGAGCACCCTGTGTTTTTGACATTCACAGATCTTAAAACTTGTTTGACCTCATGTACCTGCACAGTGAACGAGTGGTCAGCAGGGTCCAGCTGAGGAAAGTCCATGTTGTTGTGCTGTCCCTTCTCAAAGTGGGCATAGAAATGGTTCAACTCCCCAGCTAGTGACTCGTGGCAGTGGTGCAGTGGGTAGGCGTTTGCCTTGCAGTCAGAGGGTTGCCGGCTCGAGCCCCTGTCCCTGCACCGTGCTGTGTCCTTGGGCAAGACACTTAAACCACATTGCCTAATGGTCTCTGGCTACATGACCGCAGATGCTCATCTCTGGATGAGTGATCTGGAATGATCATTTCGTTGTGTGCCTTGTGCGCACAGTGACAATGAGTTCAATCTAATCTAGTGATGCGCTGGTTCCTCTCAGTGAATCTGACAGTTGGTGGTGATGATCTGGATACATGTGTCCCTTGAAATAAAGTGTCCTTCAATCCGCTCCCTGTATGCTCTCTCTATTTTACTGTTTTCAAGATTCAAGAAGATTTTATTGTCATTATACATCAAGACATACAATGAAATTACGTTCCAGAACACCCATCCAAGAACACAGAGACAAACACGAACAGGGGGGACAGGTGTCTGAGGTCATGCAGCTGTTTTACCGGCGCTACCTTTAGCAGGAAAACAGAAAGAGAAACACTGGGATAGGTAGGTTCAAAAAAATCATCTGGTACTGTGTTCATTATGAACACCTTATGAGGTTCCAAAAAAACACCCCAGCAAAGCAGCAGCACATTTAAAGCCTGGAGAGCACTAGGGTGGGTAGGGGAGGGGCTGCCAGCGGAGACGAGCAGGATGCTGTGATGGACACACAGCTTCCAGACCAGCAGTTCATGATAATGTTCATGATAAGATGGTACAGTCAGCCTCAGTTGCCAGGATACCAGTTCATACAGGTCACAACATGGGGCGGGGGTGAAGAGCATCTGTTTACAAACATCTCCAGGAGACGATTTAGACAGACAGCATCCAAGGCCGTCTGGGAGCCAAACTCCAGATACTGCAATTGTTTAGGTTCAGGCCGTCATAACTGATTGATGACAGACCTTACAGTTTTCTGGTTACCTCTCAGAAATCCAATCATCCAAATTTGTTCTACTCCACCACGCAGAACAGACACTCCAACACTCCTCCAGATGTAATCCATGTCGATTCAGCTCTACTGAGTCTGATTGAGTTTGTACTGTTTCTGCATCCCTCATAGGCAGCCTTACTAGGGCCTGAACAGCTGCTCAGAAACCAGATATTCCCAGGTCCAATTCAGGAAAAAAAATCCTGGTATCAATATATATGCCACGCCCACACAGTGCAGCCAGGAACGTTATCTTCCATCCCCACGGGAATCCATAACAGAACCAGCCGGGTATGTAGCCGGGCCAGAGGAAAGAGGGTTCCCCTTCTCCCAATCTCCTCGTGATGAGAATTTGATCATCAATAGTGTTGAGAGACCAGCTGACCAGATCCATAATTTAAATTCCAGTTTGGGGATGTGTGAAGAGATGCTCTAAGCAGCAAAGCAGCAAAAAGCAGGGGTAGACAGGGAAGGCTGGGGAGAAGAGAAAAATGCGTCCGTCTCCACCGAGAGCAGGAAGAAAAAAAAAAAAAAGCCTCTTTTTAGTTGGTGTTGGGCCACATTGTACTGTTCTCTGTTCCCAGATCTGTAGGCTGTGTCATGTTTCCTGAGGAGCTGCTGGACCTTCCATGTCAGCCATGGCTTTCTGTTTAAAAACACACAGATGTGTTTATTGACAGTGACAGTCTCCATACAGTTCCTGATGTAGAAGAGGACTGTTGGCGTATACTCCTCCAGGACCTGGCCCCAAAACAGGATCCAGTCGGTTCCTTGGAAGCAGTCCTTCAGCTGTTATGATGCTCCTACTCGCAAGGTTTTGACTGTATTGATGGCCTACTGTTGTTTTTTTAAAAACAGGACAGTAAGCAGGAGTTAAGAACAGTGATAAGTGGTCTGACTGTCCAAGGTGTGGCAGGGGGAGGGCTCTGTATGCTTTGGAGATGTCCAGGGCGTTCTTCCCTCTGGTTGAACATTTGACATGTTGTTCAAACTTTGGCAGTACTGTCTTCAGATCTGCATGAATGAAGTCACATGCTACAATAAAAACTCCATCTGAATACATGTTCTGTTGTTTGTTTATTGTTTATTGTGTTTACAGTGTGTGAAGTGGTCCATGAGTACATGAGTACATTCTTGCAATTTGCTTTGGCTTCTTCTATGAGGCTGAGTGCTGTGGTGGTGTCAGGATCTGGTATAATATATATATGGCCATCACAGCAACAACCAAAACTCCTGGGACAGGTAGTGAGGTCTGCATTTCACGGCCATAAACTCCAGGTCAGGAGAGCAGTGTCTTTCAATTATAGCAGTGTTTGTGCACCAGCTGTTATTGGTATAATGGAGCCAGGTCTCAGTAAGTATTATCACACAGCTATCCTGTGCAAGTGTTCGTGATGATAAAGCAAGTCTCAACTCATCAGTCTTGTTGTTGAGAATCCTTACATTGGCGATGAAGAGGCTCAGGAGCGGTGGTCTGTGGGGACTCTTACTTAGTTGGCCAAGAGCACCGGCCCAACAGCCACACTTCTGCTTGTGCTCTCAGCAGTGGTTCCTCTACCTGTATCCTGGAATGGCTATCCACAGGGACTCCAGAGCTCGGGCAATCTCGGCTGGAATCTGGTGAGATGGATGAAAAGCACCCCCATCCAGCCATTGAGTTGTCCCAGTGTAAATGAGCGTTGGGAGTACTGAATCAGCGATGTGCCCAACAAAATACAGATTCTCCACAAGAGCTGTCAGCAGCTGTGCTGGTGCCCACCGCAATTGTTTGCTTAATAAAGTAGTGCTTGTGTAAACCATTCAGTGCAATATATTATAGTTAACGTTTAACCAGGGGTGGCTGTAGCTCAGGAGGTAGAGCAGGTCACCTGCTGATCGGAAGGTCAGCGGTTCGATTCCTGGCAAGATACTTAACCCCAAGTTGCTCTCCGGCCCAAGCGTTGGAGTGTGAATGTTAGATAATAAAAGCACTTAGCTTAATTAATCATGGAAGTGCTTGTGTGAATGGGTAAATGTAGATGTGTTGTATGAGTGCTCAGAGCAGAAAAGCGCTATAAAAGAACTAGTCCATTTACCATAAGTTACTTCAACTTTGTTTTGTCACATGTATCCTGAAATTCTAACAAGCTGATTTAGCGTTCCATGTACTGAATGTACTGAATGAAAATATCAGCTATCACAGGAAACAAATTGCAAATTTATTATGTTATTCAATGGATAATCAAAAAAGTAATCTGATCTTTCTACTTTGGTATTACTTTTGGATTATACTGAATTAAAAATTTAATAATAGACCAAAAATGTAATTATTTTTTATTTTTTGTGCAACTAAATCACATTTTGCATACTCAGTATTAACAGTTATTCACATTAACCTTAAATAAATGCTACTGGCCCAAACTACAGGTATAACGTGTTCATTACATACAACAGGTTGTTTTTCTTGTATATTTTTTGTCACTTTAGGAATCTACATGGAGAACCTGTAGAACAGTTATTCAAAATATTCATCTTCCATTAACAGTGTCAATTAAATTGAATATTATTGCCACTATCTATAAAGATCCATAAAGATGCACTTCAAGACCACAAAGCTCTGCCAAAGGAGCTTATTCTCGGGCAGTATTTACTTTTAAGGGAATAGTGTTGTATTTTGTACATATTTATTCTTTTTTTTCCCTTTTGTTCTGTTAAAACATACTTTAAGAAGCTTGTAGAGCAGTAAAAGCAAGTGTAAAGTACAGGCCATCCATCCATCCATCCATCCATCCATCCATCTTCTTCCACTTGGAGCAGCAGCCTAAGCAGAGAAGCCCAGACCTCCCTCTCCCCAGCCAGCCTCCAGATTATCCAGGGGGACACCGATGTATTTCTAGGCCAGCCAAGAGATATAATCGCTCCAGTGTGTCCTGCGTCGGCCCCGGAGCAAGACAGCAATAAAATAAAACACAGATGTATATATGTATATATACCCGTATATGTATGGGAAAAACAACACAAATAAATAAAATAATAGGACAAATATTAGCAAGAGGAGCCTGTAGAGAATCTATAGAGCTCATCTTGGAAGAGTAAATATGTCTGGCACAGCAGTGCATTCAGATCGCAGTTCTGGTTACAATATCTGCCAGACGTGACAGGCTAAAAAAATAAAAATAAATAAACAAATAAAAACAACACAGATAATAAACAAAAAGTAAAAGATTTTAAATTAAAAAATGATAAAAATAAATGAAGAAATAAAAAATAACAGTAACGATTAAAGATTAATATAAACAATAAATAAAACTGAAAAGAATAAGACAAAAAAGTGACCAAAATGACTCAAATTGACTAGAAGCTTAATTAATTTCGACATGCCTTGGAGAAAAGGTGTGGTTTTAAATGAGACTTAAAAACCTCTAGTGTTGGGGTCAGCCTAACATGGAGGGGCAACTCGTTCCATAGTTTGGGGCCCACTGCAGCAAATGCACGGTCGTTTCAGTCTCGATGTGGGGACAGCAAGAAGTAACTGGTCAGCTGATCTGAGAGACCTTTGAGGGGTGTTTATGTGTTAAAGGTCTGCCAGGTACATGGGAGCCAGGCCGCTCAAAACTTTAAAAGCAAACAACAAAATGTTAAAATGAATTACAAAATAGACAGGCAACCAGTGTAGAGAAGCAAGAACAGGGTGATGTGCTCACATTTCTGTGTCCCTGTCAGTGGACAAGCAGCAGCATCCTGGACCATTTGTAGCCTGGTCAATACTGACATAAAGTGCATTACAATAATCCAGGCGAGTGGTCACAAATTAATGCAAGACTCTCTCTAAATCTCAAAAGATATAAAAGGTTTAACTTTGGAGAGCTGCCTCAGCTGAAAAAAAGCCATTTCTCACCACTGTATTTATCTGTGTGTCCATTTTAAGGGCTGGGTCAATTTAACCCCAAGGTTGGTCACTACTGCTTTGACACAGGATGCAAAGAGATCCAGGTCAGATGGTGAAACACCTGGACCACTTGGTGCAATTATAATGGCCTCTGTTTCATTTTCATTAAAATCTAAGAAATTATATGTTATAATATAATATTACAAAATAAGACATGAGGCTTGTGACTGTTGTTGTTAATTACACTTGCAAAATACGCAGATTTCTGGTTCCTAACAGTTCGCTGATATTTATGCCATCAAAAGACACTTGAAGTTTGTCTTTTTTTCATTTACATTCTTGCTTTTCTGCAATTTCTTTGAGCAGCATGAATGATGTCATTCAGCCAGGGCTCAGAGTTGGATTTATGCTGCCTGACCTTCATGGGGGCAACAGTGTCCAAAATGTTTGGACAAATGGAGAAAAATTCAGCAGTCAGCTCCTCAGTGCCGGCACAAGCAGAGCGCTCTGAATCAACCTCAATGATATTATTAAAGGCAAGAGAAAACTGAGCAGCAGATAAGGGTTTAAACATACGAGATGCTGTAGGAGACCCATGCATGGCAATGGGACAAAGAAAAGAAGTTTCAAATAAAACAGACATATGTTTATTATATTTATATTTTAATGTTAAAAACAGGTAAACCATATGACAAAACCAGATCGAGAGTGAGTCCATGTTCCTGTGTGGGACCTGTGACAGACTGTAAAAGGTTAAAAGCATCCAGAAGGTTTAAAAAGTCCCTTGCTATGGTTTAGTAGGACAACACACATGAATGTTCATATCACCTAGAATTAAAATCCTGTCATATTCTGGCATTATTTCAGCTAAGAACTCAGAAAAGTTATTAATAAAGTTTGTGTGATATTTAGGTGGATGGTAGATCACTGCACACAGGACAGGATGACTGTTCCCAATCTCAAACGTGTTCAGGTGGTAGACCGATGACAGCTGACAACAGTGGGAAGTGTTTTTATAAACTGTGGCCACTCCTCCACTGCGACCAGTGGTCCTCTGTGAGTTCAAGAGTCCTGAAAAAGAGCTTAACTCACCGACACTTAGCCAGGTTTCTGTCAGACAAAGGAAATCCAGCTTATGAGAGGTGAAGAAATCATTCAGTATGAACCTCTTATTTGCTACCGATCTAGCGTTAACCAGAGCAATCCTAGTAGGCTCCGCCGGGCCAAGGTCAGCCATCTAAAGAACCTGTCTGCATCACTGCAGACACAGCCCCAATCTGTCAGTCAATCTCCCACTCCCCCAAATACTTAAACTCCTCCACCTGGGGCAGCAACTCATCCCTGAGCCAGTAAGGGCACTCCCTCACGCACCCTTTTCCAGCTGAGGACCGTGGCCTCAGACATAGCCTCAGAAGTGCTGATTCTCATGCCAGCTGCTTCCAGCAAACCGTTCAACTGCGAGCTGGAGGCCACCACCCGATGAAGCCAACAGGACCGCGGGAGCTGCATTGGCTGAGGCGCGCACTATCAGAGTGTTAGGCTATGAGACAGTAACATTTAATGTTTAAATGTATCCAGAGACCAGTTTAAAGTTTCAGAGCTCTGATCTGCAGCCGTCACCTTAGAAGTAAACAGCAGGACTGAACTGTTTATTTTACTGCTCTGTTGAATTAACGAGAATTTTCTGCAGCATTAATCTTTTGTCTTAATTACAACACTGTTTACTGTTGTATTTTTATGCTCTTTAGAGATTTTCAATGACCATTTTATCATCATCATAATATTTGATAATGTCTCTGATTCCAGTAAGCAGCACTCGTAGGGATCATTTTGTATGGAAAGACAATCATATGATCTGCGCAATGCCCATTTTTTGTGAACACACAGAGACCCTGAAGAAGAAATCCTGGCATAACAGAGAAAGTTACCTCAAACTGAGGTTTTTAGTTTTCATTGTGCTAGCTAACAGAAAGAAAGCTGTACTGAACTTCATTCACAGTATACCCCTCACGTGTCAGTCGTCTCACAACATTTGTATCCACTGTGCGATACATCTCGTTTCCTTTCATGGTTAACTTGGAAATGCATTGTGACTGGTACTGATATTCATATTAATGTTATATTTCACCAACACAAGAGAAACGTCTTTAAAAACAGTCTGGCACTTTTGACAGCACTGAGGTTCCCTGAGGCCTTCAAACTCTTGTGTACCTACTGATTACATAGCTCCAGGTCCAAGAGCCTGATCAGATAATGTGTAGACTTTTTTCTGAACACATGAGGGGAGTTCTGGGAATGGGCCTGTAAAGAAACCTTGAACATTTTAGGCTTGTTTGAACTCCTGTTCAAGATCAAACCCATGCAATGCAAGCTATTGGTAGCATGTAGCATGTATTGCCGTAGGTAGCTAACCTAGCTTGGGATGGGGTTAAGTCTATGATGGGGATGCCAACTAAAAGGACTTGGATTACTTTTAGTTCTTTGCCTGCTTTTAAGTTGTCTAATGATTTTAATAGTTTTTACAGTTGTTTTAATGTTTATGATTTTACTGAGGAGCTTTCTGGTTTTAAAAGTGTGCCTTCAGGTGTCACAGTACACACCGATAGTGGAACTGTTTTTAATCTCTTTCAGAAGACTAAGGAGGGGAACAGCTCAGGTCCTGATGGTACAGGAGGCTGTGTTCTTAAAAACCGTGCCCTGCAGCTGGCAGGCATCTTTAGTTTTCTTTTCAACACGTTTCTGCAGACCCACAGGGTCCCTCAGCTTTGGAAAGCCTCCATCATTGTTCCTGTCCCCAAAAGGAAGGCCACTCAGTCCCTGAACGATTTCAGGCCTGCTGCCCTCATTTCATTAGCAATGAAGACATTTGAAAAGATTATTAAGTAAATCGTTTTAGCTAGAGTTAAAGAACATCTGATCCACTTCACTTTGCTTGTCAGGCAGGGGGGTGGAGGGTGCAACGGGAATCCTTTTAAACATGATTTTAAGACATCTGGAGGCACAAAAACCTTTGCAAGGTTACTTTTTACTGATTTCTCATCTGCTTTAACTGTATTCAACCACATATTTTGGCTAAGAAATTACAGTGTTTTTATGGTATTGACTCTGACCTCATATGTTGGTTGAGAGACTTTTTAACTGCACGTTCTCAGAGGGTCAGCGGGCTTCTTTCTGATGTTCTCTTTTCTTCTACTGGGTCTCCTCAGGGCTGTGTTCTGTCACACAGCCCTGTTCTGTGGATACTCACAGCCAGTATCCACAGCGCCAAATTTAAAAATTTGCTGATGACTCTGTGATTCTGTCCCTCCTCAGCAGTGAGGACCCAGATCACGGATCAGTGGTCAGGGATGTCACTGACTGCTGTGAGTCCTCCTCTTTAAAGATAAATGTTTCTAAAAGAAAGGAGATGGTCACTGATTTAGAAAACACAGTGCAGTCACCGTGGTCATTTCTGGGGGAAATGTCGAGGTCGTGAACCAGTATAAATATCTGGGAATGATCCTTGACAACAGGCTGACCTTTGAAGCCCACGTAGACTCACTCTGTAAAAAGGCCCATCAGAGGATGGGTTTTTATTGGAATCTCTGTGGTTTTTACAAAAATGTTTTACTCTTGTTTCATTGAGTCTGTTCTTACTTTAATTTCAGCTGCTGGTTCAGATTTTTAAATGTTAAGAACAGGAATAAACTGCTAGGAATTGTAAAGGTGTGTGGAAAAATTGGCGGCACTGCCCTGAACAACCTGACTGACTTACAAAAGGTGAGGTCAGTGAATCTGATCGTGGCAGATTCAGACCACCCACTGCACCAGGAGTTTAGGTTGCTTCCTCTGGATGCAGATGTCAGGTGCCAAGATGTAGGACAAATAGATTGAGGGAATCTTTTGTTCTGGCAGTGATTCGGTTTTTAAATGATCTGTTTTGATTTGCAGCACTCCCAGCTTAAAGTGCTAGAGGGAAAAAAAGATGATTTCATTGCAATCCACAAGGCTTTTAAATAAAATAAAACAATATAATTTAAGTTTGTTTTAGTTAGTTCTGTAAACCCACAATATAGTTTTAGTTAGTTATCGTTTTTTCCTTTTATCATTTTTATTTATTTCAGTTAATGAAATGTTTTCTCAATTTCAGTTTTCGTTATTTCATTAGTTTTCAATAACGATAATAACCTTGGTTTGGAGGTCTGTAGTGATTAACTCTGCAGAAAGTTGGCAACCTCTGCGCACTACGTGTCTCAGCATCTGCTGACCCCGCTCGCTGTCTTTTACAGGGCCTGCTGCTTCACTTGATGTTGTTTCCAGTCACTTCCACCCAGACAGCAAAAGATGGATCTGCTTGAGATCTGAGTTGAGGGTGGAGATGCGGTGTATCTGCTGCCCTCAAGTCAGCAGATACACCCCGCAGTCCCACTCATTTCTGACTGATGTGGCCCACCTACAAACAGTGCATCATCAAGCTGCAGACCTGCTCAGCAAACACAAAACGCACCGCACTGAATTACAGCACTTCTCTAAAGAGGTAAGTACTGTAATATTATACTGGTAGGACATAATGAAGGCTTTGTTTTGTTTGCTGTTTTTATTCAGAAATGTGAGATTGTAGTGAGCCAACTTAGCTTATAACACATTAGCTACTGGCATATTAGCTAACATGGAGGGAAGCTCTTAGAGGTTAAAAGTTAAAGCCCCTCAAGGATTTATTTTGGTGTGGCAGGTGAGTTGTGGTAGTTGATGTTACTCCAGGGCTGAGCACATGAAGGAATTTTATTTACCCCTCTCCAGTACTAACTGCAGGTAATTTTTTATTTATTTATTTATTTTTTACATTGTATCAACTTAAAAATTTACAAAGTGCCTTTAACTTGAAAACTGTATTTAGGGCACAGTGATTCATTTAGGTTTCTCATGCGTCTGACCTGAGGACGTACAAGTCCTGCTCCCAGATGGTTCTTACTGCCTTTTTCTTTGAGCGAACATGAATGGAAGGTAAGTCAAACCTTCATACAGTACATAAGTATATTTTGTGCATAATTTTTTTTAAATATGATGTAAGATCTTAAATTTATCATCATTACATGCTGAACCAAGCAAACTATAATTATTTCATTGCTAGCCTTACATTTTTAAAGTCCTTTGGAGGATTGCTTCAAATATGTCTAAACTCTAAGTTCAGTTTGCTGATGTGTGATGCTCCAGTGATGCCTCGATTAACATTGTGCTCACAAAATTAGGTCATTAGCCAACATTGTGACCCCTGTTGGTCAGATATCTGGGCTCAGCCTTCACGGTGCAGTGTGTAAAGGTCTAGCAGTAAAATGCTGCAGCTGCTCATGAAGGAAAAAAAGAATAACTGACCACAGCAAAGAGTAGGACCCAGGAGGGAAAACAGTCCCAGCATTTTATGTTTCTGCCGGCTTGCACTGCACATAAAACACCAAGACATGACCGAAAGGTAATTAACACACGCAATGCAACTGCACAGGTATAAACACCAGTAACAACATCGGCCACTTACGTAGGTGACGTCGCAGCTCTAAAGAGCCAGCGCTGAAGTCTGAATGAGGCGTAAGCTGGAGGAAGATGCTGAGGAGAGAGGCCTGGGCGTGGCTGCTCAGGCTGCAGCCCTGCGACCCAGCCCTGGATAAGTGGAAGAAAATGGATGGACGGACATTTCTGTTGTTTTATTATCATTTTAGATTTTAAGTTTCCCCAGATGCATGTCATGAATTGTAGAACGTCGAGCATCTTTCATAATGCACGGCACAATGTGCCACACTGAATGTTACTTTCTCATATTTTAATGATGTGTAAACATTGTTTGCAGTAACATCAGTATATTATATAGTATATTTAACATCGGTTTATTTATATAAGGTTTTTTTCTTTGTTCTGTTTGGAGTATGACGTGCAGCGTTCATAATGCACGATACGCGATGCCACACAGTTAAGCAGCATTTAAAGTGTGATCCATTATAGAAGAACGGGGTTAATAGTTTCAGATGCCTTTGTTTAGACAGTTTTTGACATTGTCCATTAAACAGTCCTAAAATTTAATTTGATATCCAAATGTTTCTTAGTTTTAGACTAGACTAGTCTAATTTTTTCCCCCTTGTTTATTTGACTAAGAAATTAATCTCCAGGAACATCTCTAATTGGTAGCAAGCAAGTTAGCGTTGTATTGCAGTAATGTGCTTATAATGTTTTCATTAGTGTCCATAAAATGAAACAGTCCTCTCACTGCGCTAACAGTGAGTGGGCGTATGAACAGTGACTTAAATGTGTTTGTCAACTTAACCTCATACCTCCCACACTCATCATGAGTGACCCTCGCACTCATAGTTTTTCCTGGACTAATGTTGGTTACTTCTCAGGACTGAGGACTCACTGGATAAGGTAAGATTAACTTAGAATAATATAACATACTCATAAATCCAGACTATTGACTGAAGACGGCATGCTCTGTTCCATCAGAAACAAGTAATGAAATAAAGGGATGATTAATTAAAGTCTCTGCCTTGTCCAATGAGCCAGTATTTAGCTGCCCCCCCCCCCCCCCCCCCCCTTTTTAATTACACCGTACAGCTCACAACACATCATAGTACACATAGGGCCTTGGGGGGCAAGGTGTATCACACCGTGGCTAGTAGGTGGAGCTGCTGAAGTGGCTCCACTTATTTGTTCGCTGCTGCCTGCTCCTCAATTTTATCTACATCTTAGACATTGAGGGCCTTGGGGGGATGGTGTGGATGGGCTCTGTTGTCCAGTGCGCATGTTACATCTGTCCCCCCAATTTTAATAGCACTGTAGCTTCCATACAGTCATGTACATTCCTCCCAATACATGCACCCACATACACCTAACATATCACCCCAACCATTTTGAGTGGGAGGAGGAGGTGGGCGGGTCTTCCCACACCCGGGTTTCATGCACCCTGCCGGGGGTAGGGACTGGCTAGTAGTTCGGGGCTGGGTTGGCTGCTTCTCTGGGGCGCCGCTGGCTCAGTGCTGTAATAGTTTGCTGCAATTACATTTTTGGATGTCACACAAAAGTAACTGTAAGAAGTTTGGGGAAAAAATCTTCTGTTCACCATCACCCGTGGTTCCAAATGTTCCCTGTATGTCATTTTTATGCTGTATACTTTGGTGAGAGCTCCTCCTTTGTGTGCCTATGTGTATTGTGTCACCTGGCTGCTAGGCTGATTATCCAGACAGGGCATAAACACTGGGTGGCCCTCTATTGGCCTGGTGTCTCCACGCAAGATCAGGGGCCTCAGTCACTTGATTCTCATAAAAACAAGTTTATTAGCTTCTCTGGAGCCAACTATGTGTGTCTGTGTATATGCTTGTACTGCTCTAGGTAGGACCATACCAGTCACCTGATTCTCATAAAAAACTTAAATCGCCTATGTTCTAGGCCATTTATGATTTTATTATTGTTATTAGAAAGCACTTTCTGAAGCCAGCTTTTGTTTGTAAATATCCTTTAACTTACTGCATTTCCAGACAAGAATAACACTATTGTACAACATTTAAATATCTCTTTGGGTGTAACATTTCAAACATCTCTTATTGTAGGAAGTATGCACCAAAAAATCTTTTGGACTTGAACTGTAAAATGACAAAAACAAAGTAGTTCTTACACATTTTCATTTGATAGCAAGTTAAATGGATTTATACCAAAAATGCTTAAAAACAATCATGGACTCAACAAGTGCAATGGGATAACTGCACAATTAGTTCCTCTTAAAGCCAATCATGGCCACATGTAACTTTTAACAACAGCAGCTGTGTGATGAATGGAAGTAGATAATCCTGGCTGCTACTGCTGTGGGAATGTTGGTCATTTCATTCCAGAGTGATATATCTTAACATTTGACCAACTTCCTATGAAATTTTGTCCAAAAAACCTGGGACACGACCTTTTGGTATTTTTTTAATCGGCATTCATCTTTCACTTAGCTCTGACCAGTTTCTCTATCTGCTACTGAGAAGCAACATCAGCATGTTTCATTATTGGCTCTTAATCATGTTATCATGTTTAGGTGAGAAGGTGGGCCCAAATGGAGACTGTTGAGACTGAGTTAGTAAACAAAAACAAACCTTTAATGAGGCGAGCAGGGCCCTGTTCCAAGGAGGCATGTTCAATAAAAATACACTCTGAGTTGATCGACTCTGAGATCAGCAACTCGAGTTTCCCGTTCCAGAATAGCTGATCAGAATCAGTTCAGTCAACTCTGAGTATGTTCACCCCGAGTTAACCGCACGTGCGAGTAAGGAAAGAAAGCCATCCTCACTGGAGGTCCGCCTTCATTTTAATCCAGAGAATTGAGAATTCGAACATGTGTTGGTGTTGACAACGATATTTATCTTCATTAACAGGAGGGGAGGAAAGAGTCATTTTAATCAGCTTGGTCCACTCTGTCATCATCACAGACAGAATGAAAGTTTGATATAAAATATAGAATTTCTTTATAATGTCTGCTTTCATCGTTGAGCCATCTTGAATTTTCACCAGATGAAGCTGAATCCTAATTTTGCATTTGATTTTTAAAATCTAATTATTCAGCTGCAACCTGTCAGAACAAAATGCAGGGGACAGAAACTGAAGATAAAAATGTGGAGAAACAGCTCAGCCTGAGTCTGCTGACAGAACTGGAATATTAGTGACTCAGACAGCAGCAGACCCCAGGGCAGGTCTGCCCTCAGGTCAGCTTTTTTATTAAATAAAAAGGGTTTTTCCTAGAGTTTATGACCATTTCATTGTTTGAATAATTATTCAGTAAACATTTTGTTGATGGAATGTAGCAACCTTTAGAGAGAAAATTATTACTGTTACCATGGTAACTGAGTCAGAGTTGAAGTTAACTCTCTTTCTGGAATTGAAAACATGTTTCCCT
>JACBYM010000419.1:0-14140 GCA_013435755.1 Amphilophus citrinellus | reverse complement strand
TAAAACTGTCTGTTGTAGTACTATAGAACTTTTTCCTGTCGTTTATTCTAAATACTTATACAGCTCTAGACGGGCATAAGCTGTGGGTGAAAACAGCAACAAAGATGTTGTCTGTGCGGTTTGGTATGGAGATATCAGGATGAACCCACTGAACAAGGGCTAATTGATCACTGACAAAAGAGAAATATTTTACTTTATAGTTAGGTGAAAACATATAATTGAAAAATTGCTCAGGCTCACTGACCAGAGTGTTTTGGGTTAGATTGTTTCTCTGTCCAAACTTTCCCCAAAGGCTATTTAGGCATAGTTTAGCAACCTGTCTTTTAGCTTGATTAAACTGTATTTTTTCAGGGTCTAAGGCAATCCCCTGGTTGATTAAATAATCTGCAATGTAACTCTGTTTACTGTCTTCATCGACAACATCCTCAGGGTACCCTGAAGCCTCCTGTTTATCTTTTAAAAAAGTTTTCACGTAATCACTAAATAATGTATTACTTTTTCTTTCAAAATGCCAAACTTCTGTGATTTTAATTATTTGATACCCCTTATCAAGAGCAGTATTGAATTCAGGAGTAGTCCAGACACCTGTCAGAGCCCGGGCCTCATTGCTGTGGTTACAGGCTGAATCTTGATTGTTTTGCTCAGCACAAGTTTTACAGAGTGTGAATATCAACTTCCCTGACTTGGTTCTGAATGGTAATACTGGGAAAAGCAGCCCTCGTGGGGGGTGTACTGTGGCTCTTATGAGTCCAAAATAGTTTTTAGGGTTTTGAAAGTCCCTGAATATAATTTTAGGATGCCCTAGAGGGTAATGCTTAGTGGAATTAACATAAGGATACAGAGAGGTAAAGTCCACATAGTGGACCTTCTCATTTTCCTGGGCGGTATATCTCAAACGTGCAGCACACGTTCGGCCTCCGAACAAAGCCTCACGGGGCTGTAGAGGTTCTGGAGGGTTGAAAGCAATTAAAAATGCCTTAACATCTGGGTCATACTGTTTAAGACAATTCCAAGTATGTTCCCACATAACATGTATTTCAAACCCATTGTTTCTTAATCTCTGTAATTTGGTAAGTGTGGCAACATAAACATCTCCGAAAGATTTTCCCTGAAGAGGGTGCTTTTCATGTTGATTGGGATAACACATGGCACAGCCGTGCCAGAAACAGCCAAGAAACTCAAACACATGTCTGACCTCAGAATCTAAAAATCCATCAACATAAAAATTTTCAACTTGTCTTTCACCTTTATTAAGGGCATGTTGAATGAAAGCCCCTCGAGTTTGGGCCTCATATTCTAACCACTGGATCGATGCTGAAGAAAAAGATTTTACCTGCCTTCTGTACAGTTCAGGGACAGTTAATGCTAAAGTGTTTGGGGTCATAAAATTTGTCTGAAAAGATTTCATACAGGCTGATGCAATGGTAGTGCAAGTAAAAGGATCAATTCCTGCTACTTCCATGAAGCCCTTTCTAAAAATGGTACAACCTTGAGCTAAAATGTCCACATCATTTTCACAGTACAATAATGCCTCTTTCATAAAATCAAAAACTTTACCTCTTTTAGTGTTGTACCACTTATAAAAGTTTCTCTGACCCTCTGTTGTCATACGTTCTAGACCATAAGCTGATGGTGCTGGATAAGGTCCTATGTATGATAGATTATCCTTACAACTAAATGAATGGGAAAATAACCCTTAACTTTGTCGTGAAAACCTAAGGCTTTTGGTATTGCTGATAAAGGCATTGGGAGGAAACTGGAAGAATCAATATATTTTTGATTAAAGTCAGGATCTGTAAAACTAATAACTTTAGATCCTTGCATTATTATGTTTGGTTTAAGACCTTGTCGAGCCATTACAGATAATATTAAATATCCATCAAAACCTTTAGAATTATGAGCAATGAGAACACAATCCCTGAAACAAGGTCTTCTAAAATGGAGCAAAAAAGCTTCAACACAATGGCAACCTTTAGCATACCACTTGTGACCCTGATTTGTTTCTGTACATACAAGAAATGGTTTGTGTTCACCAGTCTGGTCTACAAATGTCTCAAAATCATAGTAAACTATTTTCTTACTGTCTTTTGTTTCTTTTTCCAATTTCTTAATGTAACACTGATGAGTATCACCCTCAGAGATCTCCACACCACAAATAACACATTTGACATCATTACATTTATGTTGGGTACCTTTTTTAGTTACATAGAAAACATAACCACATTGTTGACATTTTTTATAAATTTGGCAGTTACTAACAAATCTGTCACCTATCTGTTTGGTTTTTTATGACGGATGTAACATTCTTTAGACCTGCAGACTCTATTACAATCATAACAGGTTTCTGAATAATAAAAAAACCCTTGTTTACAATCAGGATCCTGGCATACACCACAGTAGCCTCCACAATGATGAGATACAGGGTTATTAAACCCTGTGTAACAGTATTGACATGCATGTTTGGTGCCCAGAAAAGCTTTTAGATTTTTAATTGCATAATAATGATTCTGAAACAAAAAGAGAAATAAAACTTTTTCCCTTTTGGGAGATTGTGTATCAAATTTCATCAAATCACGATCCCATTTGGTTCTGTAAAAGACAATAATCTTACAATCCAGAGCTAATTCAAATTTATAAACATCATTAAAGCTGACAGGTCGGTCTTCAGATATGCCGGCACTTGCCTGGATTTGTTTACCTAAGTCCTCTGTCTGTGAATCATTTAATTCAGGGTTCAAAAGATGAGCTAAATTGATTGCAAAACACAGGTGGTTGCCATTTCCAAGAACATATAAAAAACGTCTTTTTTTACGTATTATTTCATTGTTGAGGATTTTTTTCAAAGGTCTTTTCCCGCTACCGCTAGGGGCCTAATAATTTGAGCCGTTAACGTTAATGACGAGTCAGTAAAAACACTCCAGTTTGATTGTACGGCTCTTAGTAAGAGGTTTTCAAATTCAGATAAATTGATATCATCATAACTGTCATGAACTCTGATAACTGAAGAGACATTATGTTGTAGATCTCTGCCTTGTAATTCTAATTGCACTAAATCGCCATGCTGAATCTGAGTCAGAAGCCTACTGATAATCTCACGTGCGGATGTCATTACATCCTGGTAATAGCGACCGTAGTCAGGGACATTTTCAGGCATGGGGAAATTTAAAATCTGTCTAATTTCAAGGTTATTGAATTTACTGCGTGAAACAATATCAAAGGGAGGTCTCTGAGTCTCAGAAACAGGATTCTCTTCACCACCCCCCTGCTGGATTCTTGACACAGTTGGAAAAGTACCTACAGTAGCTGATGCTGGTGATGCTGGTGAATCACTTGATGCTGGTGAAGCAGGTGATGCTGGTGATGCTGGTGAAGCAGGTACAGCAGCAGGTACAGCAGCAGGTGCTGGAACAGTAGGTGCAGCAGAATGTGCTGTAGAACAATTTGTTTGATCCGAACAGGGAATTTCACAGGGTCTCTGATTTAACAGGTTTATCTCGTATAATAATTCAGACGGTATAGGCTGTTGGTTAGACTGTAATTGAGCTAAAGCATTATCGATAGCATCAAAAACATTAAATGCATTATGATTGGGTGTGTGATTTTGAGAGGGTTCAGTAGGGTTATCAACAGAATCAATAACAGGATTGGATTGACTAGTGCTCTCTCTATTTTCACCCTCTAACAAGGCTAGAGCTGCATTTAAATGTCTAAAATAATCATTATTATACATTTTATTGTTGTTAAATAAAATAAAATAAAATAAAAAATTAGGTCACTATTTGTGACATAACTGTAAATCTTTTAATAAGTTTAATAACTCTAACAAGAGTGTAAATGTTTTTCGAAGAACTCTGATGTATTGACGTCTGGACCTCTCATTTTTCCGACTCCTTTTACGTGTCGATCTGAGAGCTCCTGTGACACTTTTACCACCTGAAAGATAGATAAAACAAATAAATAAATAATAAAACATAGTTAACATACTTGTGCGGGGTAAATAGATTAGGGTTTTGGCACCTCTGTCAACTGTGAGATGTTTTCCTATTGAGGTAGCACCACGGAGAATCTGTCTTTGGCTGGCCGTAAGTTTACACCCTTTAGACGCAGAACCAAGCCGTATTCTTTCCGGGGAGGAGACAACCCTCTGGTCGTGCAGATAGCGGTCTAAGCCAGATATGTCTGAAATGGTTTTAAAAGTTTCTTATTTTTAAAGCATTTTGTTTTTGTTTTTGTTTTGTTTTGTTTTTTTTGTCTGAAATATATAAAAAATAAAAAAAAACATACCAATATCCGAGTCCTCAATCAATCCAACATCTGAAGAAAAAAAAGGTTCTATGACCCTCTTACTCATCAAAAGAAATGCCATGAAAAAAAAGAAAAAGAACTTACCGTCATCTGTATCTGAAATAGAGCCAATGAGCGTGTCATCTAAAAGTAAAAAAAAAAAATTAGAAAAGCATTTTTTAAATGACCTAAAACCTAAAAACAGAGTTTGATATACCTGAATAATCCATGTCTTTACCAAAATCTTAGTGACAGTGATAGAGTCACATTGAGAGGAACAAAACCCTAACCTATTTACACTGAGGTTCCTTATATGTTTGTGTGTTTGACAGTTAGCTTTTTTACACCCTATTGGTAGATTTTATCATACTTCTTTCTAAGGCGGGTCTGTGATCTATAATAACCTATATATGTTTTAAGTTATGAAGCTGAAACTAAGTATACAAAAGTGGAAAATAAAGACAACTTACCTCAAAAAAAAGGTGTCAGTCACTTGTTTTACACGGTTGTTCGTATTTAGTAGGTTCAGTTGTTTTTTTCATAAACGAGACAGACTCTGATGTGCTCACGGTAAAGTACGGATCATTTATGAAATTGATTGATCCGAAGAGGGGTGGGGGGGGGGGGGGGTACTTATCTTACAAAAACACATGTCCAGCAAAAGCTAAAGAAGTCCAGAACCGTTATGTTTTTTGGTATCTATCCAAAGCAAACAGAGGTGGTACCGATAAATTGGGGGCCCTGAATAGGGGCATAGGTGGGGCACCTTAAGTCTAACTTGTTTTTCTCTTTTTTTTTAATACTGTAATACACTGTAATACACAGAGGGGGTGGATAAGATCTCAAAGAAGCTCAACATAGAGGGAGGAGGGAGGGGAGGTTTTTAGTGCCTATTTTCTGTTGCAGATCAGTGGAACTAGAAAAACAGAAACTTTTCTTTTTTGTTTTAAAAACAGATGGTTTCATTAATTTACTTTTATTTTTTTACTTTTTTAAAAATGTAATTTTTAGTTTACTTTCATTTATATTTTGTTTTTTAATTTTCAATTTTATTTTTTAATTTTCAATTTTTATTTTTTTAATTTACAATTTTTTTTTTTAATTTACAATTCTTTTTGCTTTTCATTTTTTAAAGTTGTTTTTTCCATTTACTTTTGTTTTTTAATTTTTATTTTTTGCTTATATTTATCATTTGCTTTTCTTGGGTTTTTTTTTTTTTTTTTTTTTTTTTTTTTTTTTTTTAATTTGCTTTTACTTTGCTTTTATTTTTTTAATTGTTCTTTTTCTCATCTGATGTTTAGGAGGAGGAGCAGGAGGAGGAGGAGGAGCAGGAGGAGGAGGAGGAGGAGGAGGAGAGAGAGGCGGGGGGAGAGAGGAAGGGAGGAGGGGCGAAAGTTCAGGCTTACTGACCTTTCAGTCTGACCTATTTCTGATCACATTCACGGTGGCACTCAGAGGACTCAGTAGGCTCACTAACGGTGTCCTGGTGCTGTCTTCTTTGTGAAAATCGGGTAAAACGAATCTTGATTTCATTAATTTTTTTAGATGGAATTAAACATATACAAATAAAATTAAGTAAAGATTTCCAATGTGGTCCACAGCAAAATGTTTCAGTCATAGTTGAATGAAAAATGAAAAGAAAAAAAAAAAAAAAACTATACATGCTGTAATGTCTCACACAAATGAAATGATGAGTCCTGTGGCTTTTTTTTTTTTTATTTATGTTTACAAAATAAAAAGAAAATCCCCAATTAAAATAAATATATAAATATATATATATATATATATATATATATATATATATATATATATATATATATATATATATATATATATATATGTATACTTTCACCCACCTGCCCCCTATAGTGACACATAAGCACCAACCCTGACATTCATTTCCATATACCCCTTATACAATATTATCTATTTTTATAATCTACATTCAATTAAAAATATGACATCATCTATATAAAAATTGCTTATCTTATCTATGCTATAGATCTTTATCTATTACTGATAAAATCTTGACATGCATTTGACATAAAGTGGTACCTTATACCTCCTCACGCTGCCTTGAAAACTCATCAAGTTTAAATGAATAAATGAAGAGGCGTGCCCACAATAACATGGACTGCTGTTATTTCCTGTTCTTGAACCTTTGACTTTTGGATCTATTGGTGATTTTTGAACACCTCTAAATGTGTAGAAACACACAGTGAGAACTAGTGTTGGGTATGCAGGATCTTCAGGATCTCTAATATCCTTTGGTGCTGCCTTAAAGCAGTGACAGTACTGTAGTTATTCATTGCTATCAGAGCTAACTGCTTCCATTATTGCTTCCATTCCTTTCATTAGTGAACACTGACAGGTCAGATCAATATTATTGATGGTCTGCTTTCAAATGCAGCTCTGCTCACAAACCTTTTTCCCCACATTGTGTCTCGACTACATTGGCAGATGTTTCTCATTAGATCAAATTAGATTTTGTACCTTTGCTGTTGGTAAAAAGCTTCGACATGTTTTCATCACTGACTGAGACAAAGTCAAAATCAGGCAAAGCCAGAGCGCTTCATTTGTGTGGCATATTTGTGAAACAGCTCAGAGTGCTTTGCAGAGTGAAACAAACACAATCAAAATAAAGTCAAAGTATGAAAAAAGTCGATCCTCAGATACTAATTAATCCTAAAAACGAGCATCGATTAGACGCTGGTTTCTAACAGCATCAGTAGCAGCCGTGCTGTCGGGCCTCCTCCAGCTGACACAGCTTGATGCAGACAGGCAGACACACATAGGCACAGCACTCCTTCACAACACTGTTGGTTTTTCAAAGCTGTCCTGTCCAGCAGCTGAAGCAGCCAAAATTAGAGTCTGTATGTATGGATGCCATCACATGGCTCAGTGTTGCTGATTTAGGCTCTGGGAGCTCATGGAAGGCACCATTTTCATCTTTATTTCCAAGCATCATTTGGATATCACCAAAAATGTTGCTGGAGGCCCAAATTTGTGCTGAGCACACAAAAGCCCACATATTCTATCCCAATAACGATGTTTTCTAAATTTAATCTGAGAAGTAAACGGCTTTGAAACTGATCCTACCGACGTTCTTGGTCCTACATTCAATCCTTGAAGTGAGATCAATGGAACTACATTCACTGCTGGATCAATTATATATATCAGAAGCTTGTGTGTGTGTGTGTGTGTGTGTGTGTGTGTGTGTGTGTGTGTGTGTGTGTGTGTGTGTGTGTGTGTTCAGTTTTCTTTTCCAAGGGATTTGTAGAGTGCCCTCTGGTGGACAAACTATGCAAGCTCAGCACTCATAACATGGTTGAAGGGTGTTTCTCTGCCTTCTTTCATTTTCATTTAGTGCCTGTTAGAAATACAAAGAGTGAATAGCTAATATCAGAAGGGCTCTATTTTTAAGTATGTTTATAATTCACATAAATGTCCACAGACAATATTCTAGTTTACTGAGTTTAGTTGAAGTCATTTGCAGTAAATTGAGACCCAGCGTGTTTCTTTCCATTGAGCTGCAGCCACAATGATTCCTGACCTCAACCAAAGGACTTTTGTTGCTTAACAGACCACAGGTGGGAGACTGGATGAGAACTCTGATCTGCTGCTTCTGTTTAAACTGTTCTCAACATTACAATATGTCCTTATGCTCAAAGGACTGAAATCAGCAAGAAGATATTTCCTGCAGTTCTCTTATTGCAGATGCAGTTATCTGGAGGGTCTTGAGGGTCCTACGCTGACCCCTCCCTTCAAACATTGAAGCGCTGCAGTAAATAAGTCACCCAGCTCTGGGCTCAGTGCTCAGGTATGCCTCCTCTGCTGTACGTGGAATCAAACAAGTGCAGGTCGCTGTGATGAAGCCGTCCATCTAAAATGGTCTTCTCAGCATCTCCTGCAGTTGTGAATAACTTCATCAGTGATGCTGTTGTTTCAGTGGCTGAAAGAATGTTAACATGTGGTGACATTGGCTACAATTAAACCCACCATCATTCCCACTGAGAACAAAGGGATTCAACATTCCCGGTGGGAGCAGACTTTGGCCACAGACAGGAATATTGCCCATTTAAGCCCTTCATGGCATTTCTAGTTCTTGGAATGAACACATCTCCTTGGAGCAGAAAATCTGAAGATCCTATTAAAATAAATGAAAGAATGACTTTTCATCCAAGTGTCAAAGTCAGAAACTGCTGTTTGTCTCCAAAAAGTCATTTCCTTTACTGAACATAGAAATCTGACCCTGATAATGAGAGAAGGTCAAAGGTGAAACCATATTTGGGCACTTCCCATTATTAGCAGCACCATCCTGTGAAAACGAGACAGAAAAAACACTTTATATTTTCATTTCCATGCATTTAACGCTCTGTTATTGATAAAGAGAGGCCCCAGTGATATGGGAGACATGCCCTTCATTAAATGCAGTGTTTCCAAGCTGTTCTAGTTTTAGTCAATCATTTCTTCCATGGTCATAATGAGCGCTGCAGAGGCCCAGAAGCAGCAGCAGAAGAAGAGAAACTGTTGTTCTGAGGTCCACTTTGGTCTGAAGGTGTCCATCCTTAAGGTCTCACTTCAGTCCCTTCACCTGCCCCCCCACCAGCTGATGCTAAAAGCCAGTCAGGGTGAACTTAGATGCAAACTGTCACAGTGTGTGTGTGTACAGAGATTAGTGGGAGGGGTTCAACAGGCTTGTCTTAGACACACAGGTGATCAGAGTGCCCCGCCCACCCCGGCCCACTGTGTCCACACCCATTATTTTATTGTGGGTCCACACAGTGGCCACAGGCTGGTGTCAGCGTGCTCAGCATCAGATTTCAGGAGGCTGTCTCATGAGATGTGGGCCTGCCCAAAGTTTTCTCCCACACTAACAAATCCAAGAGTGGAAACAGGGAATATAAAGAGTCTGCAGGCACTGCTTTCATGGAGGACTTTAAACCATTTCCTTAAGCTGACTGCTAACAGGCTGACGTGTGACACTTTAATATATGTCCTCATCTCAGCCCCAGTGTGGACAAACATATCTGCATACATATAACAACAAAGTTTTTGGATCTCCACAATGTTGTGCAGGTTTCCTGCAGTGAAGCTGTGATATTACACCATACTTTTGGGCTTTTCTCTATAATGTTGTGGCTTCTTAATCTTACAGTGTCGACTGCCAGAAAGGGAGAGTTGATCTGAAATCTTTTCTGACCATCTTATTGTTGTGTGCTTTTTTATAAGTCTGTGCTCATTTTAGGTGGAGGCAGCAGGTGATGTGACAGAGCTCACAGCAGAGATTGTGAGTTGTGCTTCCACAGGGCTGCTGACGTCTGACAGAAAGGACAGTATCATAAGGTAGCGTGGTTTCATCAAATGCTTTCATCAATTGTAGAGATTTATTTTTTCTATTTCCAACCTTCTCTTCTCATGTGTCCAAACCACAGATTGGTCCATCCTCAGTTCAGAAGAAGTGCTGCTCCTCTTATTTTATTGCTCACATTTTGGTGAAACTTGTCAACAACGGACACTTAATGAGTGTTCATGCAAAGTGTGGCAATGACAAGGTCAAGGCCACATTTGCTCCTGTTTACAAACACAGCGTTTACTATAATAATGAAATGGTATGAAGTGATGGAAATATGCCTTCATATTTGAAAGCTGCACAATCCTTCATTCTGCATTTGTCTCTGTGGTCTTTGTCAAATCATTAGAAACTCTTTTCTTTTCCAGTCTTCTTCATGCCACAGTGCGGCTAACTCCTGTGCTGCAGCAGATACTCAATGGCATGAAGGTCTACAAGCTTGTGGAGCTGATTAGAAGGCACCAAAATCTCTGCTCAGAGCTGTTTGCTCCTAAAGAGGATGATGATGATGCAGTCAGAGTGCTCGATGCTTCTTCATCTGGCGCCAGTAACTTGACTTTTTGAAACAGCAGATGATATCATGACAGAGCTGAATCACAATCATTTTTGGGACTATTCTTTCATCATTTTGCTTCAATTGTTTCAGAAACACACAAAAATCTCTAGATTGTCTTTAAAGAAAAGAAAAAGACAACTACTTATGAACCTTTGTGCTGTTTTTGGTCTCCGTCTTTATCCGGATGCTGATTATATAATGGCTATCCTAATTCCTGACCTCAGTGAGGGGGAAGCCAAAGGCATGACAGAGAGAACGCCATCATCAACTTCCTCCAGGACTTCCTGCAGCACCTTCAAATCCCAGGTTTCAGCTTGTCATTGATCTGAGGACCAGACACAAAATCTGGGGCCATAAAAATGGCCTCAACACTTGATTTGACTTCTTTGAATTCAAACTAAAATGAGAGGAATTGCAGCAAAACAAAGGTTTTTAGTATTTGTAATAGTCCATAGTCTTCTTTATGGTCAGATGTGTTCAGGTTTGGAGCCAGAACATTTCATTGTGGACTTGTTCACTCATTTCCATGTTGATGCTTTCAGTGTGACTGTTCTGCTTGTGCTCCAACAATAATTCAAATGTATTGATGTGCTAATATTGTTTGAGCCAGCTGAGCAGAAAGAGTGTGGTGTTAAAGATGAATGAATGAGCAGAATTTAAAGCTGTTTCAGTGTTTTGTGAAGTCTGGACAAACCTAACAAAATAAAAAGGAATGTTCTGTTATTGTAGGAATGCTAAAGGCTGTCAAAAATCCCAGAGTTGTTTTGGAAAAAGAAATCTCATATCAGTTTTTGCTGATTGTATCAGCTTGTTGACTTATATCAATATTAACCAATAAATCAAATACAGCAGCAGTCAAACTCTGACTCGTATATCAGGGCATTTTAGTGATTTTAATATGATAACAATAGAAAAGGAACCTGGGGGAGAAAACTGAGAACACGTGCTCCCTGCTTAGTTTGATTCTGCTTTTTGGAGATTCCAATCAATTCCTCATTCTCCTAAAAAAAGTCAGTAGTTATTGATTGAATCCACTGACCTTTGGACTTGTTGATGAAGGAGAGCTGTTCCTGTCTCCTTCTTTGGTCAAAGTCTCCCTCACCTCATTCAAAAAGCTGCCTAGTGTTAATCCTGCAGCCACACATTAGGGGGCGCTGTGGCCAAATGGCAACGAGGACCTGCTGCTGAGGCCAGATGTTCACCAACAAGCAGCCTGCTGTTCAGCTGGGACACACTTGGAGAAGCACAGCTCTCCTTAAAGCAGAGAGCCAAAGCTCTGTGGACAGAACAGGTCCACAGGATTGGTTTAGTGGCTTTGGGGATGGACTGGGCAGAGCTGGACTTCAACATAATGGTATGTGCCCTGTTCTTCATGGTCCAGATCAGGAGGAAGCTCAACAAGTATGTGGGCCTGTGCCACAAGAAGAGCTACAAGCTGAAGATGGAGGAGGACGCTGGAGTCAAAGTGAGCCCCCAACAATGTCTGTCCCAACACTCATGCAGTGGTTAACTGGACAAAGGCATGAAGCCCTTCTTCCATCAGAGAGGGCACATTTGAAAAGAAATGTCACCTTTGAGCACCTGTGTAAGGACAAAATCCTGCTCAGCACATTTGCTGCCCTCTTGTTAGTGCCTGCACACATACAAGAACTTTCCCTGTGGCACATATGAATCCATACACTGAGTTCAGGGATGTGATGACAGCAGCCATCAGGATGGTGGAGATGTTGGTCCAATCTGAAGCCTCTGCTGCTTCATTTGGACTCATGTTGCACCTGTCACAGGTGAGCAGTCATTGGATGATCCAAAATCCATTTCAGGAGGAAAATACAACAACAATTATTTGTCATTTATGTTCTTTGTCTAAATGTTCTGAAGAATGTTGAAAAAATGGTTTCAAATCCCTGATACTGGGGCCTTCTTTGCTTCATTGTGCTCGTTTGATATATGCAGAACACTATTGTTTAATAAATGTGAAAAGCTCATTCAAAAATGGTGATGCACATTTGATTTTTATTTCCAAAGAGAAAATGCTGATTTTTCTTTGCACAGACATTTTAATGAGTACATGTATTCCAACTAAATCCATACTTTCCTAACGTGATCATAAAGGAGACTCAACATTTGTTTCATCTATGCAGCAGCATGCAGAGGAATTTGGAGGATTTCTGTCACTGCCAGCAGCCACATACAGGACTGAGTCATTCATGTCAAATCAATGATTACTGTTCAATAACAGAATTGATCCCTGCTTTAAAGGCTATCAGGAAATATCTCCACAATCAGAAACATGGCATTTCTTCCATTTCTGTTGAACTGTAGAATTTCTCACTAATATAAAAACATTAAACATAACAATGTGTTACATTTTGAACCCTTTTGATGCCATGCAAGTTCATCTATTATTGAACACAGCAGCAGCCACACTACATCAGTGCATGCAGTAATATTCCAAGATTCAAACTGACTTTGATTTTACTGATCAATATTGCTTCGACTGCTGAGACCTGACATTTGGTTAGTGAGAAACATCAATATTAAGAGAACTAGAGGCTGCTCCCTCTTTATTATAACAATGACAGAATTGATGAAAACACTAAACATGAAAAACATGTTTCTAATAATGGTCATTTGAACTGATAAAGGATCAGGCAGGAAGTATCATTTGAAACCTTCAACATTTGAACTGAACCTTAAAAACCATTAACTGCCAACATCTGTTCTACTGTGTTGTGCTCAGGTTATGAATGCAGTGTTGCACAGGAAAGTGCAGCCAGGTAAAGGTGTTTCCATTGTCCTGAGAGGGACTCAGAGGATCAACAGCTTCTCTAAGTGCAGCCATACCATGTGGCTCCAGGGGGCGCTGGATGGGTGGTCCAACAACTCCAACAGCAGGCTCTCCTCCCAAACTGTCAGGGTCCAAGATGTCCTGAGTTTGCAGTCCTGTATTAGGCACATGCACGTTGTGTTGGAAAAGCTTTCAGTCACATGATTATAGATCAATGAAGCACAGCTGATAATCAGTTTGATGGTCCATCATTTCTACATGCACAGCACTGAATGTGCAGTGGTTTCTACAAATACTTGTTCATCTATGTTTGAATCTTTGCTTCCAGAGCCTGAGAACAAAGCTTGGTACATTTGAGATTTTCATTTAGCTCCAGATTCTCTGCTGCTGCCACAGGATTGTGGGAAAGTCCAATGGACCAAAGCTGATTAGGAGTCAGCTTTGTTCAGGACCAGGGGATGGTTCTCCCAGCCATCTGTGAAGAGGTCAAGGTTCATCTGAAGGCACAAAGACAAACTGGGCACAGAACAAGTGTGGGCTGTCTGAGGGACTGAGTAGATGATGCTCTTCAAGACTGTGAAGCAGCTCGTAATCAGTACTTGTTACTGCCATCCACACGTCACGCCACAAGAGCTCAGCTCTCCAAGTGAAAATCATTTGAATAGTGGACATTCATATATTTTAGGACTAGTTCATGATTTCCTCCATCTTTGATAGGAAACAATTCCAAGTGAAGGATTTCAGTCACTAACCTCTGATTAGGACACTTTTCCCTCAAATGTAGCTGCTTTTCCACAACCACCAACAGTGAACACACAGTGAGCCATCCCAACATTTTCACCTGCTTGGTCTCCTCTAACTCTGGGGGAGATGAAATATCAGATCAGAAATAGAGACACAGTCAAATCCTTTTAGTCCCTAAATCCAAACAGAAAGCTGTCTCACTGGAATGGAAAGCCAAACTTTTCCACAGAGTTCAGAAAGTTTTTGGCAACGGTAGATTTCTGGAATATCAACAACTTAAGTCCATTTTACAGGGATTATTTAATCTCAGTCAATTGAATTTAGAAATGCCTACATGGGTAACAGAATTTCTTAACCTCTGTACTCCAAAATTGTTTTAAAAATTATATAAATTATTACTAAAAACTGATGATTC